>OVAU01003765.1:0-10747 GCA_900406315.1 Biscutella laevigata subsp. laevigata
ATCATGGTGGTGATACCTCAAATTTGAAGTATCAACTTTTTTTATACCTCAAATTTTGAAGTTTTGAGATATCGTTTGTAATCCATGATACCTCAAATTTGAAGATTTGAGGTATCGTTTGGAGATGCTCTTATCTATATCAATTATTAAATTTTAGAAAATGTATGTAAGGACTAATCTCTCTTATTTTAAAGAATAAAGAAGTTAATTGAGCATATAAAATAAATATAATAAAAAGATAAGTTGAGCAGATTAAAGAGAAAAAAAAGCTACAAAAGTTACATGCTTTTTTGGCTAATTTGTCAAAGGATCTCACATCTTCAAAAGCGAATATCTCTCAACAATAACTCCCAAGTTTATATCATCAATTTATTAAATAGATTATAAAATCTACACAAAAATCATGGACAAAACACAGAACATAAAAGTTCCATGGCTACCTACAGATCCACCAAGGGCTCCGCTACCAAAACATAATGATCCACAAGCTCAAAAAGTTAGTGATCTTATGCTTTCTAATGGGAGATGAGATGAAGACAAAGTTTCTGTCCTGATCAATGAGGTTGATTCGGAAATTATTAGGAAGATAAAGTTGAGCTCGCGCGTGGGCTCTGATAAGCTAGGATGGTTTTATACCAAGTCTGGATCATACACTGTTAAATCAGATATGCGGTGGCAACTAGTTTGGCGGGAAATACCTCCCTATCTATTTCTGGCAATCTGGAGACTAAAAGTCGCATTTGGAAAATGAAAGTTCCACCCAAAATTAAACACTTTGTTTGGCGCTTATTATCTAAGTGTCTAGCATTAGGTGAAAATCTACGGAGGAGACATATTATTCCTTTCCTAGAATGTACAAGATGTTGTCAAGCTGAGGAAACAACGAATCACCTGTTCTTTACATGTGTTTTTGCTCAGACAGTCTGGCAAGCGACGGGTTTTGGACATACCAATATTTTTGGCTCAAATTTGTCAGTTGATCAGAAAGTAAATTTGCTTTTGAACACATTCCAGCGCCAAACGTTTCACTTTATTAGCAACAACTTCCGTTATGGATATTGTGGAGGTTATGGAAAACAAGAAATTTGTTACTCTACCAAAATACCGAACTTTCTTGGGAGAGGGTTATGGAGTTGAGTGATCGAGATTCCATTGAATGGATTCAACGTTTACAAGATAATGTAACTCATGAGCAAGAACCACAACTCCCTCATCAGTGGAAACCTCCACCTCTTCAGTGGCTGAAATGCAACTATGATGGCACTTTTAAACCACAACACCCTTCTACGGCATGTTGCTTGATTCGTGATCATGATGGGACTTTTAAGTGTGCAGCTCAAATAAGGGGAAATGTTGTTTCTTCGGCTTTGGAGGGGGAAGTACAAGCACTCTTGGTAAGCTTGCAATTTTGTTGGTTTCGAGGCTACAAAAATATCATCATGGAAGGCGACAACACTGAAGTAATCCCTTTAGCGGAAGGCAAATCGTTCAACTTTGCTTTACAAAATTGGATATCAGATATTGAATTTTGGAAATCGAAATTTGATAATGTTGTCTTCCGATGGACACCAAGATCGACAAATATGGCGGCTGATTGTTTAGCAAAAAGTTTAACTCCTCAAGACCCGAGTTTTATCTCTTACAGTACATTACCTTCTTATATTACGTCGATACTACAATCAAATTAATAAAGCCAGATCTTTTTGTGCAAAAAAAAAAAAAAAAAAAAAAAAAANAAAGAAAAACTAAAGATATGACTATGACACACGAAAAAGAAGGATCCAATGCCAATGGTTCTTTTCTTTTCTACTTTCGGTTTGAGATTCGGTTTAATATAATTTCTGAGTCATTTCGTCGATATAAATTCCGAATTATCCCGGTTTGTTTTATGCAACTAAGAGAAAGATTAAAGAAAAATAAATTTTGTGGTACAGTTGATGATAATGGATGGATTCACAGGTTTCATTCCTTTGATAAACACTTTCCAGCAAAATATCATTTATTACATAACAAACCCACATTTTTTCCAATTTCCCCCCTATATTTTTTCTATATTACAAATACAGCTGTAACAACTTAATTCTTACACCTTTTGTCTCCCCCCTAAAAAAAAGGATCACCACAATAAACATTTATAATTTTTTTGCTTTTTTTTTTAAATACGGAAAAATACAGAAATATGTCCCTGTAAAATGTTTTCTTTTTTGTAAATAAAAAAAAAATAAAAAAAAACAAGACAAGCATGTGATAATGATGGAGAGAGAAGAGAGATTAAGCGGAATCTTCGGCGTGAGAATTTTCCCTTTTTACCCTCGGCTGTATTCCGTAATAACCAACGTACCACTTGACGAACTTCCTCAATCCTGCCGCGAGATCCGTCGTTGGTTTATACCCGAAATCTTTATACGCTAAGCTCACATTCGCATGCGTGTACGGTACGTCACCGTTTCTAGGCATTTTTATTAGATGCTTCCTCGCTTTCGTCCCCAACAATCCTTCCAAGATCGAAACTAATCTTCCAACCGGAACAGGAGACGTGTTTCCCAGATTGTAAACTCGGAGCTGAGCTGGTCCTCGTTTCTTCCCGCCGCTTCCGGTACTTTTCTCCGCCGTGTCAAGCGCACCGACACATCCTTTAACTATGTCGTCGATGTAGGTGAAGTCACGGGCCACTTCTTTGTTGTCCTGCGTTCTGTAAATGTCGATTGATTTCCCGTGGAGGATGTCTTTAGTGAAAAAGAAGTAAGCCATGTCTGGTCTTCCCCAAGGACCGTAAACCGTAAAGAACCGGAGTCCGGTTAAGGATAAACCGTATATGTGATTGTAAGTGTGAGCGATCTCTTCTCCAGCTTTCTTCGTGGCGGCGTAAAGACTCGCCGGTTGATCTGTTCTGTGTTCTTCTGAAAACGGGTTTTCAGTGTTGAGTCCATAGACGGAGCTAGACGAAGCCCAGACGATCGCAGGCTGAGGATTAGCTGCTTTAGCTACTTCAAGGAGGTTAACAAATCCGGCGATGTTGGAGCTGATGTAAGATTGAGGGTTTTTCATTGCGTAGCGAACACCAGCTTGAGCAGCTAAGTGAAGAACGTGAGTGAAAGGAACAACATCGAAGAGTTTTCTCAAGAGTGGTCCGTCGTTGAGATCTCCTTCGACAATAAACACTTGTTGCTTCTCCAAAAGCTCTTGTCTTGCTCTTTTGAGTGATGGATCGTAGTAATCATTGAAATTGTCGAATCCAAGAACTCCATCGCCGCGTTTCCGTAGCGCGATTGAGCAGTGTGATCCGACGAAGCCAGCAGCTCCGGTGACTAAAACAGAGAGACCGTGTGGTCTTTTAGCAGTGGAGGATTGCCTCACGCGCTTCTCCCAAGCAGCTCCTCCGGTGAGTGAAGAGGAAGAAGAGGAGAAGATCCCGGTGGACAAGAAGCTACGACGGTGGAGATGGTGTGCAGCTGCGGCGCGGCTGTCAGAGAGTGGAGGATAGTTGATAGCGAAGAGGAGGACAAGAACAAGAGCGACGAGAAGAGTTGCTCGGAAAAGAACCTTTGAAGAAGCGTTGAGAACTTTGGTGCTGTGAATCTTACGGAGGTAGCTATTGTACCTCTCCAGCTTCACCGTCTTGCTTGTATCCGCCGACGCCGACAGGGGCATTTTCGTCTATTTGATAATAAACTCACTGTGTGAGAGTATCCTTCTAGATCTCGAAGCGGGCTCGAAGTGTGAATAACAAGAAATCGAAGGTTTTGAGGAAACTTGAGAGGGTTTGAGAGAGTTTTCGAGCCCTGAAAAACAAGTGAATGAGCAATCTGATGATTATAAAGAGAAGAGAGACATTTTCCTGATCATATAATAATATTAATATAAATCGAATAGTTAAATTAATTAAAGTATAATGAACCCAAAAAAAAAGTACAGTGATGGTGAGATTTTGTTTGTTTTTTTTAATTTAAACATGAGTCGTTGTGTGAATTTTACCGGAAATATAAGAAGGATCCTCGAATTAGGCATATGCCACATTGAAGAGTTAGATTGTTCCCCATTAATACCGGAAACTTCTTACACATAATTTTTTTTTTTTTATCACAACATGGAATGGAGACACGATCTCGGGTGATACCACAATGACCGCACTAAATAAACCACTAGGTTACATGTCCTGGTTACACATAATTTCTTTTTTAAAATCAAGTTTTCAAGTTGTTTATTTTATAGTCGACTTTGAGATCTATTCATTAACTACGCATTTTTGTTTAATATCTACTAGATACTATCACGTTTGCGTAATCTTTATGTACGATAAAGAAAAAGAAAATTGATAACTTATAAAATCAAATTTTGATTAAAAGGATATTAGTTACCGAAATATGGTAGAATTTAATAGATTTAAATATTAAATTATTTGAAATAGTTTATTTCAATAATATGATCATGTTTGTTTTAATAGTGATAACGATCATCAATACATTTTGTTGTTCGTTTAGTTATTGTTAGCGACTGATCGTTGTGATGTTTATTTATGTTATCGCTAGCGATTAGCGATCGATCGCAACGACTGATCGAATGTAGTATAGGAGGTTTAAATGTCGAACCAATATGGGAGTGAATCACGTATTATGACTATATAGAATTCATCTAGTCTAAGTCAATTAAGAATTTGTTTTGTTACTAAACAATCCTATTAAGCATAAAAGAGAACAAAAACAAAGATAACGAAAGCAGAAAAGTAATCGAAACCGAATAAGATTAAAAACGATAAGAAAGATAAGCATATGGACCAGGGCAAACGGATCATGCAGTCGATTTCATGCAACTTTGATGTTCAATTCAACAATACAAACATATCTTTAGTCTAAGAACTATCCAATTTAGGTTAATCCACTTTCGTGGTAGAAACTCATATCCTAATCATGCACCCACACAATCTCTTGGTCAGATACATAAATAAGTAGCATTAAAGGTCTAGTATATGCAACTACTAGATGATCCTAACACAATCTCTTGAAAATGCTTCAAATAGCACAAGATCAGTTCATTCATGCATTATATCAAACACTTCTCAGCCAATAAATTCCTAAGATCTACATGAGATTAGCTAAGTCTCGACTAGCATTAAACATACTAATCAAGTGAAGACATAGAAAGATTAAGCACAAAACATCAAAAAGAATAAATATAAGCCTTCATCAACCCCAATCCATAGATTTAGGGGTGACTACTCACAAATCATGATGAAAACACAAGATACTATGAAGGAAATGTGTTCAATCATGATGCAAAATCAGAAAATAAAAAGATAGAAGAGATAGTTACAAGGGAAACTTAGATTAAGCAATAGGAACAAATTAGTTTTTACAAAATCTAAGAACAAAATCTTGAAAGAAGAGGTTAAAGATAAAAGGTGATCAAGGACGATAGGAATGATTCAAGATGGATCTTCTTCGAAAACTAGGTTTAAAGTATTTATACTATGGACATGATTGGTAAAGTGGAGTGGGAGCTGGAGTTGTAAACAGCTGGGAGCTGTAAACAGTTGGTAGCTGTAAACAGTTGGGAGCTGTAAACAGTTGGGAGCTGTAAACAGCTGGGAGTGGAAGTTGGGAGTTAATAGCTGGGAGTAGAAATTGAGAACGATGGATATGAAATGGGAGTCAAAACTAAAAATAGAAATGTAAAATTATATTTTTAAAATAAAATTATAATTTTAAAATAAATTATTTATTTTATTATTAAAAAAATCAAAAAAAAAACAAATGTCCATAAAATCGAACCAAACCAAACTGGGTATTTTGGATCCAAAAACCGAATAACCGAACCGAAACCGAATGAAACTGAACCAATTTCAACGAAAATGATCTAAAATATCTATAAATTGGATATACCAAAACCAAAACGAACTGAAACCAAACCAAATATTTGATATTTTATGTTATTTTAATTTATTGCCCTTAAATTTTTTGGTTTAAACCGAACCGAAATCGAACCACAACCGAATCGTAAAAACCAAAAACCAAACCGAAAAATTTCGGTTACTTTTCGGTTCCTCTCTAAGTATCCAAAACCGAACCGAAACCCAACCGAAACCGAATGAAACCGAACCGAAAATTTTCGGATCCCTATATGGATCCTAAAATCAAAATCCGAAATAACCGAAACTGAGTGAAACCGAACTGAACCTGAACCGAATATATGAATGTCCAAGACTAGCAACTATAAATAAATAGTTTAGCATTATAGATTTTAATAATTATTTTTCTTAGTAAAAAGATATTATTTTTCCAATTAACATTATTTAACTTATTTGAAATTTTATTAGAGAAAAATAGTATTTTAAAATAAAATATTTATTAGAATTTGATGTAAATTATTTAGGATTTTAGATCTCAATAGTTACTAAAAAATTTTGGAGGAGAAAAAAGTTTTTAAAAAAAAAATATTTGTAGTTGGCACCAAACGCACCACAACTCTTCATTATGGAGCGTTAGAGCCTCTACAATGCAAAGTGCTTAGATTAGGAGTTCTTAATACAAAAATAATATTTAAATAATCAAAATCAATTAAAATAACATTAATTGGGGTTCTAAACTATTTGAAAAGTTTCTTAACGAAGAAGTGTTGTTAGCTTTTAACAAAATCTAGACAATATTTTAATATTAAATTGCTTTAAGAATCCCAATAGATCTTACCATTGGAGGTGGTCTTATGACACAACCCCTTTTTCAATTTTTTCGCAAGTGTAGTCGGATAGAAAAAAGAGTTTGATGGGCGGAGAGGGATGGTTAGTATAACGCAAACGCTATTCAAACACGTTTCCAATCATGCTTTAAGTGGAAAACAAGGTAAAATTCGTGTTAGTCAATTGTGTTGACTTTTTCTTGGACATGATCGGTCAAGCTTGATCAATCCTTGTGACTTCTGGTCAACTCTGCAATGTTGAATTTTCTGTATTTTGGCCCTCTTTGCATCTTTTTAACCTATTTTCTCTATTTTGCACACACTCAACACCTGAAACATAAAATGCATGCAAATACAATCTAATTGGACCTAAATGCATTCTAAACTAATGAATTTGAATATATAAGATGGCTTAAAAACGATCAAAAACCGCACACATCAGTTCCATGTAAATGTACAAAATCATAATTTTCCTTGATGAGAGCCACGTATAAAATTATGGAACGTCATTGTCACAATTACAATATTTATCTATTTCGTCAAATTATACTTCATTTTAATAATTTGGGAACATATTAATTTATAAAGTAACTGATAATGTGAAAAACTAAAGTTGAGATAAGAATAATTTAATATTAATTAATTGATGACAACATTAGTTTATATAGGTTATAATATAGCTTTTAAAGTAAATAAATGTCTTGTCCTGGTCAAATGTAACAAATTTCAGTTAGAATCAGTAATTTAATTTTTGGTATATTAGAATGAAAGGGTATTAATGTATTCAAATACTTTATTAACCTACGTAAACAAATAGTAAAAACCATAAGAGGAAACAAAAATTCGGAACTGAAAACCAAATTTGAGATTATGAAACATGTGAACTAACTAAGTAGGTAGTATTAATAAAATAGTAGTGACTGTTCTATGACTTAACAGTAAAGTGTGCATATTTTATTAGACATTGTTTCGAGATGATTTGAAATAATTAAAGAATTTGTTTGAACACATTTTGTTTAAGCAAAGAGAAGGCAAAGCCACTTCGGGTTTGTCTTGTGACAGGAGTGCCCCATGTGACTATCTCCACTTGTTCATATGTGTGAACATTGGACCAATTTTACATTATACTTTTATATATTGTGTAATTGGTGTTCAGAATTTAATAAAAGAATATTACAGGTAAAAAAGAATTGAATGAGGCTTTTTTTAGGACAAGAAAAAACAAGAAAAATGGTAAGAAAAAATAGTCTACGCGTTTAGAAGTTGAGAATTTAATATTTAGAGATCTGATCATCGCAGTAACATGATCGAAGGAACGTTCGAGAAAATAGACAAAAAAAATGAGAACAAAGTTAAAAAAAAAAATCATAATATTAAAGTAAAGTAGACAAATAATACGTAATATCATCTTTACATGATTACATCTTACTCTTTATTTATAAAGTTTACTACAGAAAACATTAGAGCCAAAACTGACCTTTTTCTTTTTTACCTTACATATATATATATATATATATATATATATTTATCCTTCTATATATGGTTAACCTCTTCTTTTTTTTTAACCTAATATTCTACTTAATAAAAAACACATGTATCCCTATATATATATATATGGTTTGCTTCTTTTTTTTTTTACAATTATATAAATTACAACAGACTGGTTTATTAGCCAAACTCTAAATGAAATAAGGAACAAATGTTTCTACGGAAAATCGAAATTTCGACCGGGTAAAAGTGATGTCAAGTGTTTAACCAGTAGACTAACGTCATTTGATGATTTTTTTGTCAACTTTGTTAGCATTAAATAGGTGAGTACACTAACTCAAATGCACATAAATGAGAAAAACAAATGCTTTTACGGAAATTCAAAATTTTGATCTAATAACAATAATATCAATTATTTAACCACTAGACTAATATCATTTTTTCGTGATTTGTTGTTTTAATTGGTTTGATTTAACTAATAAATTGATATCCTCAAATTTATTATAATTTATTTTTCAACTTTCTACATTATAGGACTGGTTGGAGAGAAACTTAGGTCAAATTTCATAATCAGAAGAAAATTTAGGGTTTATAAAAGTTAATGCCATGATTACTTAAAATCTTATCATTTGATTTACATAACGAAATGTCTTCGTTGGATGCGATATTGCATAGGTCCCAAATTATTATTATTATTATTATTATTATTATTATTATTATTATTATTATTATTATTATTATTATTATTTTCTTTCGTTTTGAATATTATGTCAATAATTAATTTGATTACATATAGTTTTGGTTGATAACTTATATAGAAAGTATATTAAAAAAAATCGGATCGAGAAGTCATAATTGAAAGCTGTCAATTTAAAGATCTATGAGAATATATAAAAATATATGTCGAGATTCTAACGTTATTGTTAAGCAATACTTGTTTATAATAATTTACCAAAAAAAAAAATACTTGTATATAATATTTTTGAATATAAATTGACTTTGCTTTTGCCTTTGTTTGTTAAGGAGATCACAAAACCTTGTTCGTTGGATTCGTAGACAGCTTACCAAGTGTGTCCATTTATTGCAGAATCTCTTTTTTTATGCTTTTTATATTTTTGTTAAATTGACTTAAGATGCAAATTTCTATAAGCTAGTTTGCGGTTTGTCACGATGGTTCCGTGCAGATTTACTATGAAATTACAATTGCAAGTGACTGAAATGATTTCCGTTGAAAATGGAGAGTTGTCACGTACACTATTTGTTCCTTATAATTTAATATTAGAGTTGATTCGCGTGGATATTTTTAATTTTGAAATTAATTTGATACTTTAAATTATAATCACATAATACTTTATTATTTAATCAATTATTTTATTTAAATATTATTGTGTCAACATAAAATTATAAAGTAAACATTTTTATTATTAATTGCTATTTATAAATTTGTAACGTTTTGTGTATTTATTTCATTAATAAATTAATAACAAATATAAGGTGTTTTAATATAAAAAATGTTTTTATATAAGATAATATTGTTAAACAAATATTTCTGATATAATATTTTGTATTTTGGAACCTCTCTTAAACAAATATCTTTTTTATTTTAGATATTAAATCTTTATATAATAATTATTTTTTGTTAGGATTAGACCTATTTTTTCGGAAACACTCGTAAAAGTTAATTTAGTATTAAATATTTTTAAAATATGGCTTATTAATATAACAATATATATAAATATATGTATAAAATAATATCTAGTAACTATAAATGAAAGAGTCCAATATGACTTGTTATGGTAGATAAACCCTGTTTTAATAGAATAGATTTATGATTTTAACGTTAGTTGACAAAACATAAAATATTGATTAGATTTCTTTTTCCATAAAAATACTACTAACTTTATATATTTTAATCAATTAAAAAGCATATTAGTAATGAGTTTTAACTTTATGTTTTGTATTGGAAATAGAAAATATCGCAAAATAAAAATAAAAATCTATAACATTATTTATAGAAGAACAGATGGAGTCTCTTATTTTTCAAAAAATTGTGATAGATTTGGGATCAACAATTATAAAGAATTTGGTGAAAAACAATTGCTAAAGATGGTGTTTAAATATTTGCAACAAAATTCAAACATTTTTTAATATAAAATCATGCATTTTTCTTTTGAAAGATATGTATTTTTATACGAAACACTTCAATAGGTAATTGGTTTTATGAAATCTTCATAAATTGTTTTCTAAATTAATTCTTAGAAAACTCTAGAATGAACTATATAATTTAATGATTGTATGAATATGATTTGTTTTTTTTTTCCGACGATCATTATTTATTTATTAGTAATTGGTCTATTTTGATAACTTTTAGAAAGTAATTGTCTATTTTAGTAGTTTTTAACACTTTTGGTTACTTCTATGAAAAAACAAAAAAACATTAGAGGTGAGAAAAGACGAGATTGCTCTTAAGTTAATATGTTGATATCGATTTCTGTTTTTATCTATAGCCCTTAGATCATAATCAATAAATTTCGTCGGATGGCTCTTGCCAATTTGTTTAGAATATGTTGAGTCTTTTTTTTTTTTT
>OVAU01003766.1:0-10744 GCA_900406315.1 Biscutella laevigata subsp. laevigata
ACTAGGTTAGCTACTCCTATTCTAGCATTAAGAACATGAATTGATTGAGGATGGTATTTCAGTTCAGCTATAAACCACTACTAGCAATCTATTTAGCCTATTTCTAACCCTAATCCACAAACTAAAGGACACTACTCACAACCCATATCTAGAACACTTGATGAGTTTCTAGACATGGTTTGAGAATAGGAATNGAAAGATTCAAAGATGCAATAGAAAATCACCAAGAGGTTTAGAACAAAGAGTAGAGAGAAAACTAGATCTAAAACTTAAAACTAAAAACCAAAAATATAAGATTAAGCTTTCTTAGGGTTTTAGTTTTTGGCTCCCTTTTATAGTTAGCAAAATTACAATTCAAAACAAGAAATTAAGACTTGGTCTTTATTGGCTTCGGAATAAGTGCAACGGTCAAGTGCAACAGTCTCTAGACCGGTGTGAGTTGCATCGGTCGGGCCTGTGTCTCTGCATCTGGCTGATGTAAGTTTTCTGCTCGGACCCGAGGATTCACACTGGTCAAGTGCAACAGTGTACAGACCGGTGTAAGTGCACCTTCATCTCTACCTTCTTCCACCTCCATTAAAGCCTCCTTCAAGTTTCCTGATGTGTTGTGTTTTTAGTCGATTTTAGTGTTCATTCTCATCCATTTTCCATTAGTTTAGGTTGCACTTAAATTTTTTACGTCGCATTTTCATTGCATAATCATATTTCAAGTGTGGAGCCGAGCTTTGGTCGAAACGCGGATACACGTAGCGTTTTGAAGCGTTTTTAGGACTTAAGGACACAAGACACTTTCAGGAGGTTGCGTCGGCCAAGCTATACCGGTCATTATGAATGGTGCCCGAAGGATGCATAGTCGTCTACACCCATACCGGTTAGGTTCTCACTGATACCATGATCGGTGACCATCAACAGACTCTTCCTGGAGAAGCATACCTGTCAAGAGGCATCACCGGTACTACGACTGGTGTTGGAAAACATGAGCCCTATCACGACGGAAAGCATACCGCAACACCAGTATCAGTGATACGTCGAGCCCTTAGAGGAAGTACCAGTCAAGCAATCACAGTAATACAAGTCAAACTGACCAACATGATATCTCCCGACTTAGCAAACTAAGAGATTTTTAGCTTGTTTTCAAAGAGACTATAAATAGGACAAAAAATCTTATTTTCACGATGTTGGTCTTAAGTTGGTTTTTATGTTAGTTTATATGTTCTCTCTCCAGAACTCTCTCATATTTTCCTTAATCTTTTGAGAATCTTGTAAGATCATGGTTTAATATTTGCATTTCTATCTTTATCTTCATCTTCTTACTTGATTTCATCATGGTTAAACATGAATCTCTCTTGGGATTTTGTGTTGAAACCATGATTAATGAGTAGTTATCTTACTAAGTGAATAAGTTAAGTAGATTAGGGTGATTAAGTGCTTGATTTTGTTGGGCTTAGATTATCAATATCTTAACTTGATTGATGTGTTTAATGTTAGGTTGGACTTAGCTAATCAAATCTAGAACTTGGACAATTTATTGTCCGGAAGGTGTTTGATGAAATGTCTGAATGAATCAATTAAGTGCTAAATGAGGTATAACCAAGAGATTGTGTTAGGGTTGATTAGTAGTTGCATAGACTATAACTAAATGCTTGTTGATCATGTGATTAGCCAATGGATTGTTAATTTGCATGATTGATATTAGGGATTTTTACAAACTGATTGAATTAGTCTAATTTGGATAGTTCTTAGACTAATGATTAACACTGAATGATTGAATTGAGTAGCATAAACCTGAGCTTGATCACCCGAGTCAATACCTATACATATTCGCTTAGTTCTCTCTTTTAATCTGGTTAAATCGTTTTCGTTGACTTTTTGTGATCTTGAGTTGACTTTTCTTATATTGTTTGCAATTGCTTATGTTTTGAATAGGGTTGTTTAGTGACAAAACACCCTCTATAATGCACATAGACTTAGCATATTCTCTACATAGAATTAGTGTATAATCAACCCCCGATTATGGTTCGATATCCACATACCACAACATTACATTTGAAAAAGACCTCTCTTCCCATTAACCAATAGTGGGATAGAGAAATAACCTTTGATCAATTCCATTGTTGGATCCTCTCAAGAAGTGTTCGATCAGACAAGGAAGAATACATCACGCCAGTTCGAATCCAATCCCATATGTGGGATTTAAATAAGACTAATGGATCGGTTTGTCGCCAGATATGATTACTAGGCGGTCTGTCGCTAGATATGACTATTAGGCAGTATGCCACCAGATATGATTATTGGACGGTCTATGGTCCATAAAGACATTAACCTTTTAAAAAACCACCAAATTTTATACTCTTAACTAAATTACCCGAACTAAGTTATTTTCCAAATTAATACCCTAATATATCAAAATAAAAAAAATCTACTAATTACAGTACGGCTATTTTAATCTAAACTAACTAAAAACCGAAGCAAAATAATTTTATTAGGTTAATTCATAAGAATATTTGGAAACCAGAAAAAATAATATCTTGAAATACCCAACCGGTTTAGTTTCGTTTACTCCGAAATAGCAGCTCCATCCATAATAATCAGGACCACCAATCGACAACATCAATTAGTGATGATTCTTGCCATTAACAATGCCGATGGACAGACTGAGAGAATAAAACAAAATTTGAGATCTGAGAAAAAGAAAAGAAAGAAAGAAACAGGGAATCTTATTGATGTTCAAGAAAATCTCGAAAAACCTTGAGAGTAAAAATGGGAGCTGCCAACAACATATGGGAATTAGCAAAGGTCCAAGACGAACAAGCAAGCGGCAACGAAGAGGCTTCTTCTTCTTCTTCTTCTTCTTCTTCTTCTTCTTCTCAGATTCCGTATTCTTCACTTGTCGTCGATACGTTTTTGCCTCTTCCTCTCATGATTCCTCGTATAATGTTCGTTTTTCTTTTCCTCTAAATTTTTATTGAAAGTTTTGCACTCTAGAGCAGGATAAGGAATAATTATAAATCAGAAATCGAGATACTTGTGGTCGGTATCTGTCTCGTAAGTCAACGTAGACCACCATTGATGTTCTTTTTGCTCTTGGTTTCTTACGAACAAGAGACTCAAGGATGAGACTCAAAATAACATAAAATGAACAAAAAAAATGTTATTTTCTTTGGTTTTTACTTGAATCGTTTAATATTTTACCAGAGAGTTATGTAAAGATCTGTTCAAGAATTGGCGAGAGTTTGATGATTCACTTTTCTCAGTCGAGAGAATATCCGGTGGCATCACAAACCTATGTGAGTTTCACATCAAATTTATACTTTTTATTTTGGTTTTTTTTTCACTTTGCAATATTCATTTCAATGCTTTTATTTTTACTTGGTTTGATGTTTGGTTTCAAATCTTTCATGAGTCTTTTAACTTTTATGTGATCCCAGTGCTGAAGGTTACTGTGAAGGAAGAAACTGAAAGAGAAGTGTCTGTAACAGTTCGACTGTATGGGCCTAACACGGAGTATGTTATTAACCGGGAGAGAGAGCTATTGGTAATTTATTTTTTTGTACTTCTTCCTTACCCTTGTCTGAACTGAGTCATTTGTACACGTCTTATCCAAAGAATTTCTGTGTTATTTGAAACAATTTTCCTTCTAGTGATGTCGACTCGAAGCATGAGACCTACAGCAGAACATGGTTTTCTTGAAGAGTTTTTGCTAGATTTTTCTTGAAAAATCAAAAGGTTTTTCCTGCTAGTGTTTTCCAATTATTCTTCTGCATCCCCTAAAGATTTATCTTGTGTTCTTCTTTCTTCAATAGGCTATCAAGTATCTTTCCGCTGCCGGATTTGGTGCCAAGTTGCTGGGTGGATTTGGAAACGGCATGGTTCAATCATTCATCAATGCAAGAACCTTAGAACCGTCAGGTCGGCTTTTGAATACATGTAGTTGAATATAGAGCTGTCTAGAAAATGAAGTCGATTCTTCTTAAGTGGACAACCCGGAACCATTCTTATGGTCTCGCTGTCCTGTGTAGATATGTATTATGACACTAAATGCTAGTAGAGTCGCATCTCAGTAGTATTCAGTTTCATAGACTTTAAACGAATCTCAACATCCTTGTTTGTGGATAGACATGAGGCAGCCAAAGATTGCAGCTGAAATTGCCAAAGAGCTTGGAAAGTTTCATAAAGTAGACATACCAGGTTCCAAAGAACCTCAGCTGTGGATTGATATCTTCAAGTTCTTTGAGAAAGGTTATTTTTGTTCTTTTGATCTCTTTTTCTTTTCTTTTCTTGAAGTATTGGTTATTTCTTACCTAGACTTCCAATAGTGATAGAATAGCCAACTCTTACATGTTGTTCCATGTCTGCCTTGTGCCTTTTTCCTGCAGCATCTAATCTTAGATTTGAAGAACCTGATAGGCAGAAGCTTTATGAGACAATATCGTTTGAAGAACTGTACAAAGAAATTATTGAGCTAAGGGTATTTCCTTTTACTCAATAAAGATTTTCTTTCCTGTGTATGTGTTCATGATCTCTTGTGTTACCCACTTCTATTGTTTGAAATTGTGAAGTCCTAACCACATCTAGACAATACAATGAATTCTAAATCTTAAATTTGTAGTAATCTATGCGATGTGCTAAAATGTGGCCGCTTAATTGATGTAGGACATATGGTCCTTTGGTTCTTCTGTGTGAAGTAACGTGTTCATTTTCTGCTTATGCTCGTTTCTGTAGTCTAAATCATTTGTATTTGGGATTCGTTGTGCATGCTAACCGTTTATTCCTGCTTTGGTGTGATAGCTTTTGCTGATTCTGATGATTCAACAGGAATTCACAAGCCTACTTAATGCACCTGTTGTATTTGCTCATAACGATTTGCTTTCGGGAAACCTGATGCTGAACGAGGAAGAAGGTAAGAATTCCTTATCCTTTACACTTCTTTCTCGACTGAAAGTATCGGCTGACAAGAAATAGAAAGGCAGACGTACCTCTGAGAAAAATAGATTGACTATATTAGGGGCTATTTACATCTATGTTTAATGAATGGTCTAAATGGTTAATGGCGATGGTGCTATACGAGATCCCAGAATCCACTTGAAGAGTTGGATAAAAATGATCTTTTGGTTTGCTTTGTTTTATTCTTCGGTATCCTAAGTAGGGAGATTGCATTTGATATGAGTTTGAATTGGCTTTGACAATCTCTTTAATGTCCAGAAAGTTTGGTTTCCAGTTTTCTATGACACTAATACATCCCATCTGTATAGCATTATGATTACCGATGCCTTGATTGCTCTTTCGCATTTGCTTTAACATAGACATCTCAAAATATTGTTGTTTACCTCCAAATGAAACTACAACTTTATTTTCTGCATCCATGTTTTACTTGGTTTGGTTTATTTTCTTATTCTGGATCCAAAGTATTGATGATATGTACTTTCTAACTTGATTCTCTGAATCCATGTTTAGAGAGACTATACCTGATTGATTTCGAGTATGGATCATACAACTATAGAGGCTTCGACATCGGGAATCACTTCAATGAATATGCAGGATATGACTGTGATTACAGCGTGTATGTTTAACTTCCTCTTCTATTCATCTATTGTTCTAATACTTTTCTTTCAAAAGATTGAAACATAATTTCTTGTTGTGGTTGTTTTGTAGCTACCCAAGCAAAGAAGAACAATATCATTTCATCAGGCATTACATAAAGCCAGACAAACCAGACGAGGTAAAAAAACATATTAGGAGAGTGCATTTTTCTGTGCAGATAGTAATTCGTTACTGAGATAGCATTTGTTTAACAAAATGCATCATGAGTTTAAATTCTGATAACAATGTGTGCATCCGTAAGACTGTCCACAAAATGTGGTTTCTAATTCCCTATGACACGGATACATACCAGAAGTTCTGGTTTATATGCTTACCAAGGTAGCAGACGGTTCTTTACCTTTGCGTTTTTGTCTCTATTTGAAGTTTACCCCAGTGTATATATTACATGTAAACGTCGTGTTCTTTGGAAACAGACCTGGCTTAGAGTTAGAGATCGCTGTAATGAATATATGTAATGTTTGTGCAAATAGGTCGTGCATGCTGAAGTGGAATCAGTCTTCATGGAGACAGATGCATATAAACTAGCATCTCATTTGTACTGGGCGACATGGGCGCTAATCCAGGTACATTTGTAAACTAAATAGTATATTTCGTTACGTTGATAATCGAACCAACTGGTATTTAAGCCAATGTAACTTGTACAATTTTGTTTTGAACAGGCAAGGATGTCTCCAATTGAGTTTGATTACTTGAGTTACTTTCTTTTGCGGTACAAAGAATACAAGAAGCAGAAGACTGATACCTTTACACTTGTTAGATCTTACCTGTCTGCATGACCATAATAGAATTTTTTTCTTTTTATTGCTTATTTGGTAAGATCGATCTTACATGGCGTTTTCATCAATACTTCTTTAGCTATTACATAACTAAATTTGTATCCAAAACTCTAGACCCAAAAGATGGTATCTTAACCACAAATATATTTTTAAAATCAAATGAATATATACAAAACTAAACATCGAGTTTTCCGAAATGTTGGACTTGCTATATCTTTTGATAGGTATGCGGCGTTTGAGAAAATTCGGTTGATTTTTTCAGTTTTTGGTTATTTCAAATTTTTAACTGTGTATTGAACCGGTTTTTAGAAATTTATTGAAATTTACCGAGTTTTCGATTAAACTAGGAAAGTTTTTATACTTTATGATTGGTTCGGATAATTCAACAAGTTTTAAGTAACTCGGTTAATTTAAAGTAATTCGGTCAATTTCGGATAATTCATTTGATTTTGAATAATTTGGTTTATTTTGAAAGTTATGCTTTAATTCAACTTAATTTCTGATTAACACGAAAAACAAAAACAAAAAAATCGACTAAATAATCGATACAATGAACATTTACATAAATGTTAACCAAATTTGTTTGAAGATTGATTTTGATCAGTTATTAGTTGATAACCTAAACCAACAACCGAAAATCCCGATTCGACTCAGTTCAATTAAATCGGTTCAGGAAAAAATTGCAGGCCTATCTTATAAATCGAGTTATTGATGATAATAAGTATCCATTTTTTCATTGATTTTTAGTTTTAAAAATAAAATATAAACGAAATAATAATTTTTTCCAGTTAAATGTAAGGGTTTTTTTTTTAACTCTGTTTGATATAACAAAATATGAACTTTTTACAAAGCAGAGAAAATAACTGAGTTACAGAAAATGATTAGAGACCCTAATATCATCTTGCAACATAGAGTGTATCCAAGTAGGTTCGCTAACACTGAGATAGAAGTTGAAGCGACCCTCCCGAGTGACACTCGAAGCAATTGCCACAACTGGAGCATTTACCTAATGAGGAACAAAATCAAAGCTTAACGAGTAAAACGCTCTGAAGATTAGAGAAATCTGTTGAAGGTAGTCCTAAATCTCGGCCAATTTCGTGGATTATGAATAGCATCGACTGCCTTCTTCTTAGAACATTCCACCATGACATGATCATAATGCAGATTGCGAAGGCTTCGTAAGGTATGGATAATACCGTTCAGTGTCGCCTCTATTGCATTGGTTGCTGGCCTCAACGCATCGCGTGCATGATGCAAATCAAATCTCGAATGATCTCGAATTAACCAAGCCAGAGAGATAATTTACCCCGGGCCAATCCACATGTATATTCCATTTGATTGAACTCCTTGGTGGTTTTTGCCATGTATTTGGGAAAGTGTATTGGGACACTGAGATTCTACGCATAGGCCTCTGAAGAGAAAGCCAAAGAGCTGCATCATCGTAGGCTTTGTACGTGATGAATTCAAGGTCTAGCCTTCCATTGAATACATATGAATTCTTATTTTTCCAGATTTTCCATAGTAGCCATGAGATAGATTTCTTGAATCTGAAACCATCAAATCAAGTAGATAAGCAATATTCTCTCGTAATGAATGATCTATGAAGCCATTATGAGGCAAAGGGACACTTGCCAAAGCAAGAATTTTTCTTACTTGATCACAAAGAAACAATGTATGGTTGATAGTTTCAGGTTCTCGAAGACAAAGTGAACAAATAAGATTCAGAGGCACATGCTTCGAATACAAACGAGCACCTACTGGAAAAGCATCAGAAATTACACGCAACCAAAATAGTTTGATCTTTTTTTGTGTTGTCAATTGTCAAATTCTGAGTTTTGACGGATCCTGCAGCATTGATTGGTCTCGTTTGCACTCCCTGATGAAGTTCTAACTGCTTTTAACTGATAATTTCCTTGATCATTAAAGGGACAAATATAACCATCAGTTGTGAATATAGAAGCCGAAGTTTGTAGACTTATCCGCAGCTCCTCTTGTGGGAAGAAAAATGCTATCTGTTTTGATTCCATTCACATGTTGGTGTTAGTAAATCATGACCAGAAGTGTAAAATCTTGATTATTCGGCTTGAAAATTGGTACGCGTGGCTTTCCATCAAGTAACCAGTTTGTTGAAGCAACACAAGTATGAGCACCATCACCAATTATTCAAAGCAACCCTGCAATAACAAATCCTTCCCAAATTGCAAACTCTATGCGTATGAAGGCCTAGAACCAGTAGAAGTTGCATGTATGGAGGAGTTCCTAAAGTATCTCTCTTTGTAAACCATAGCCAATAAAGATCCTGGATTTTGGAAAATACGCCAAGATTTCTTTGCTAACAAAGCCTGATTGAAATCAACTATATCTTGAAAGCATAAACCTCCAACAATTCTTTCTTTGCATAATCGATCCCAAGATAGCCAATGAATATTTTTTTATGCGCGCAGAAAGACCACTATAAATTTAAAAGGACTGCATTTATCGTTTTACATGGATGCTTTGTGAGCTTAAAACAGCCCATTGCGTAAACCGGTAAGGATAAAGCAGCATATTTTAACAATGTTTCCTTACCTCCAAGTGATAAACTCTTTGAGTGCCAAGACGTTAATCGAGATTTTAGTCGATCTGTAACAAAAGCTAACAAATCCTGCTTCAAACCCCTGAAACAAGCAGGGAGACCCAAGTAGATTGAGTTATCTAATATTTGAACAATCCCTAACAAATCCTGAGTATAGCTATCAACATCCATACCAAATGTTTCTGAAGATTTCTGATAGTTTATACGTTTTCCTGAAGAGGCCTCATAAAGTCGAAGACAATATATCAGCTCATGACATTCCGGGAGAGTAGCTTGACAACTCAATAAACTATCATTGGCAAAGAGTAATTGTTGGATAGCTGGTCATGAACTTGATACTTGAATCCCATGAAGGCGATGAATTAACGTAGATCTTTAAAACAAATTGATTAATGATTCAGTGCAGAGAATAAAAAGAAAGGGTGATAGGGGATCACCTTGGCGCAACCCTCTTGTTGGTCGAATCATCCCATGAGCTTGACCATTCACCTGAACCGAATAAGTAACTGTGGTGACAGAAATACGAGTCCAATTAATCCATCTAGGGTCGAAACCAAATATTTGAAGCAGATCAAAAACAAAATCCCATTCGACGCGATCAAATGACTTCGACATATCAGTTTTAAGAATGAGGCTATCCTTTCGCCTAGGTGCATAAGTCTTCAAGGAATGAATAAGTTCATGAGCAAGTAGAATACTATCTGAAATTAGTTTACTAGCAACAAAAGCTCCTTGAGATGGTGATGTGATATCAAGCAGAATCCGCTTTAATCTTTTGCTCAGAATCTTTGAAGTTATTTTGTAGAAGACTGAGCAGAGGCTTGTAGGACGAAAATCAGCTATTCGATGAGCATCTGAAATTTTAGGGATAATAGTGATAATGGTGTAATTCCATTCCACTGACATCAAATTATGCAAGAAGAGTTTCTTCTCCTCCGTAATAACAAGTCCAATGATGCGCCAATATGTTTGCACAAAGAACCCCATCCATTAATCTGAAATCCAAATAGAAGATGTAAGCATATGATTGATGGCTTGTGAAACTCTTGAATAAAATTCGTGGAGTAAATTTGAAGAACAATATGATGATGATGTGGTAAACAAGCCTTGAAAGTATGTAGAAGCGACATCCCCTTTTGCCCCTTCACTAAATAAATCTTGACTAGATTCAGATCGAAGAAACAAGATTGTATTCTGAAATCTTCAATCTTTCACACTCTGATGAAAATAAGATGTGTTTTGATTACCTTCACGCAACCATTTTTCTTTGTTCTTTTGTCGCCGGAGATCCTCTTCTTCAACTAAAGCATGATTAAGATTGGATTTGAGTAACTGAAGTGTTGCATGACCAGGAAACTGCTTATCCTCCTTACGTGACAATGAATGCTTAAGAGATTGAATTCTGGCTTGATAATTGAGCTTATTCTTTCGTCCCCAACGAGAACGAGAGCGACAACAAGCATCAATCTTCTGCATAACATCACCTTGAAGATGATGAGAAGAGTGATTAACATTAGATCAAGAATCCCGAACAATTTGGAAGCAAGCTGATTTAAAACGCCATCTCTTGTCAAAATAGAAATGTCTCACAAAATTACTTCATCGTGAAGTAACTGAAGTTGCAAAGGGCGGTGGTCCAAGCCAAAACGATCCAAGTATTGATAATGTGAATGAGAGAATAATTGGATCCAAGAAAATTTCTCAAAAGCTCGATCAAGTCTGCATGGACCCAATTTGATAACGCTAACCTATGATAAACATATATTTTTGTACTACAGTCGTTGTAGTAATG
>OVAU01003768.1:0-10744 GCA_900406315.1 Biscutella laevigata subsp. laevigata
TTTATAAGATAGGAGGTAACACATGTCAACCTAGAAGAGCACCCTCTTTTACATACTAGATTTGAAATCTTGTTTTCTTCAAGCTTTCGAACACACATATCTTATCTATTCCGATTTATTAGATGATGTTTTTAACAGTATTCTTTTATTTTATTTTCTATTCACTATATACTATCAAACAAAACATAAAGACTTTGCAATTAGCATTAGAGAAAAGATATTCGTCAAGCTCTAATGGAAATGTCAACCCTATGACCCTTTAGCCTATCATTCTATATAAACAGACAAAGAAAATCACTTTCTATCTCTGCCTCTCCGTCTCCGATTCTTTCTCACCGTTGAACCAAACCTTCTCTCATCATGTCGGGAGCTATTTCTTGCTCAGCTACCGATCTCGCCGGTTTGTTAGGTCCTAATGCAACGGCGGCTGCAACCTACATATGCGGTCAACTAGGGACCGTTAACAACAAATTCATCGATGCTGCTTACGCCATAGACAACACGTACCTCCTCTTCTCCGCCTACCTCGTCTTCGCTATGCAGTTAGGTTTCGCTATGCTCTGCGCTGGCTCGGTGAGAGCTAAGAACACCATGAACATCATGCTCACCAACGTCCTTGATGCTGCAGCCGGAGGTCTCTTCTATTATCTGTTTGGTTACGCCTTTGCTTTTGGGGCTCCTTCCGATGGCTTCATCGGTAAACACAACTTCGGCCTCGAAGACTTCCCTACCGACACAACCGATTACGCGTTCTTCCTCTACCAGTGGGCTTTTGCTATAGCAGCGGCTGGAATCACCAGTGGCTCTATTGCTGAGCGGACTCAATTCGTTGCTTACCTAATCTATTCTTCTTTCTTAACCGGGTTTGTTTACCCGGTCGTGTCTCATTGGTTTTGGTCTCCTGACGGGTGGGCCAGTCCATTTCGTACCGATGGTGATTTACTTTTCAGCATCGGAGCAATTGATTTCGCTGGCTCCGGGGTGGTCCACATGGTCGGCGGTATTGCTGGACTCTGGGGTGCGCTAATTGAAGGTCCACGTATCGGGAGGTTCGATAACGGTGGTCAGGCCATCGCGCTACGAGGCCACTCGGCTTCACTTGTAGTCCTTGGAACGTTCCTACTTTGGTTCGGATGGTACGGGTTTAACCCCGGCTCGTTCAA
Source organism: Biscutella laevigata subsp. laevigata (assembly GCA_900406315.1). Lineage (NCBI taxonomy): Eukaryota > Viridiplantae > Streptophyta > Magnoliopsida > Brassicales > Brassicaceae > Biscutella > Biscutella laevigata. The sequence goes on from OVAU01003768.1 coordinate 1,164, forward strand.
CAAGATCCTTGTGACGTACGAAACAGGCACAATCAACGGCCAGTGGAGTGCAGTAGGACGAACCGCCATCACGACCACACTCGCTGGCTGTACGGCGGCGCTCACTACCTTATTTGGGAAACGTCTTCTATCCGGTCATTGGAACGTAACCGATGTGTGCAACGGACTTCTTGGAGGGTTTGCGGCCATAACCGGAGGCTGCTCCGTCGTAGAGCCATGGGCAGCGATCATCTGCGGGTTCGTGGCGGCACTCGTCCTCCTCGGATGCAACAAGCTAGCGGAGAAGCTTAGATACGATGATCCGCTGGAGGCAGCGCAACTACACGGTGGGTGCGGGGCGTGGGGATTAATATTCACAGCACTTTTCGCTAAAGAAAGGTACTTGAATCAGATTTACGGCGAAAAACCAAGAAGGCCACACGGTCTTTTCATGGGCGGTGGAGGAAAACTGTTGGGAGCTCAACTAGTTCAAATACTTGTGATCACCGGTTGGGTAAGTGTAACCATGGGGACGCTTTTCTTCATCCTCAAGAAAATGAAACTGTTGCGGATATCGGCGGAGGATGAGATGGCCGGTATGGATATGACCCGACACGGTGGTTTTGCTTATATGTACTATGATGATGATGAGTCTCACAAAGCCATTCAGCTTAAGAGAATTGAGCATAGATCTCCTTCTCCTACCACTCCTGTTTGATATATGTTTACTGATTGATGGGTATTTTAATATTGATTTTGGATGTGGTTCTTTTCTCTGCATTGCAGTAATGTTGTAAATATACAGTTTGGCTTTGTGGTAATTGATATCTCTGTGTTAAATTGTGTCATACTTTTTTTTGTTTCCCCTAATATGTATCATCTTTAGAGTTATAATCTGTTTTCTCAAAAGTTTTAGTTATTCCCTGCTACATTTTAAGTCATATGAATATAGCTTCTACTAAATGTGTATTAGTAATTTAACCAGATTTATAAAAATATCTGCCAATTTTTTTCCCTTCACCAGAGTATATTCAAGAGATCACAATGACTGATATGTGTGTGAGCCTTGACTAGTCTTCTATTTCTCTTCTTTTCCCTTTGATTACATACGCAAATAATTTATTATTTGTGGAACTATATTTTTTATGTCTTGATGTTTAAGTATATCGTATGCTTGCATCACTTATTAGACTTTAGATACCATGTCAAGGAGCAAAGTGTTTTACAAATTTATAACAACTTACCATGAATGTTCTCTTTTCATTTGTCACCACATGCATATACTCTTTGATACTTTTGTCTGTATCATTAGATGTTAACTCCATACGGACCATACATATAAGAAAACAAGTTGATGTTCTTCTACATTTGAAAGATGTGGAAGCATGAAGTCGAATCTCCTAAGGTCAAAAAGAAGATAATTTTCCAATTTTTAGAGTTAAAAAGTCTAAGCCAAGTATGAAAACGTGAAGCCAATCTTTTTGTCTGTTTTTTAAATTGTATAATTTGTCACTACGTGAAGCCAATCAATTACGTTTATTTAAATTGTTTAATACGAACTAACTAGTATCTTTTACCATTTTTAATTAAGGAATAAACGGTCCAACAATTTGGTGGATAGACTAAATGAATAAGTTGATCACTAGCTACAAGAATACAATGGCAAATTCAATGATCAAATCCGTCAAATAGTCGTTGAATCAAGCTTTTTTGGACAATATTTTGACAAGAAGATGTCGTCGGTTACACATTGTTGGAATTTTAGTGGCCGTCTCAAACTATCATAATTTTTTGATGGATTATGACGGATTTTGTTCTGACGGGTTTTTTGAAGACATAAACCCGTCAGTATGATTTTGATGAAAATAACCCAACGGTTACAAAACGGTATTCCAACAACCCGAATGCGTTAGAAACATGGTGTCTCCAACAAAAAACTCTCGTCGGAATTTGAGAATTTCTAAGGGGAGTTGTTCTTGGAATATGTCTAGTTCCGACGAGATTTAAACTATCAAAATTTATAAAAACTATTAAATTCAAATTTAAACAAATCGAAATAAAAAAAAATCCCATAAACCGACAATGTTGTGGGAAATGAAAAAAAGAATGACAACTAAATCTGAGTATACGGAGCCGAAATTATCATCAGGTCAGGTGAGTTTAAATCCGTGAAATTCGCTCGCATATAATTCTCCATCTACTCGTTCTTGGCTATGAGCCTCGCGACCTCCCTCTTATAGTCTTGAAGCTCTGAGCCTTGCCTCGGAGAAGCAGTGGAACATACGACAAACCTTCCAACATCAACATCATATGTTCTACCCTTGCTAAGTGTTGTTTGCTACGTGAAAATGAAATATGATTAAAAATGTTATTATAATAAATAAAAGTAAACAGATTAAGAGTTAAGGAATTTACCATGAGGACAAGCTGATCGAAGACTTCTCGGGAAAGTTTGATGGAGGAGACTAATCTATCGTCTGTAACTGGAGTGGGGGTAGGAGTTGACAAACCCGTTTGTCAACCATCTAAGTGACATTATGGACGACTTCCTATGATATCGATCTTGAATCATATATGTTGTCTTGTTTCTATGGGTTCTCGAGATTATGGTAAAAAAGACCTGACTCTTGACCTAGATCGATCGCCTAAATAAAAAAAGAAGAGAAATTAGAAGACGTAAAATAAGGAAAACTATGAAATTGTAAATGTAAAGAATCATGTCATATCAAATCATGACCGACAGTCGACAGTCATCGCACACAAGTTGTGGGTTGACATTCTCCGGCCATCCCGATTACTCCTACAGTTTTTGGAGTTTGTCTACGAGAGCGCCTTGGTCGACCGTAGCTCCCGATTCTTAATGTGGTCCACCCAAATCTTTTCTTCAATGCTCTAAGATTTTCTATCCTCTTTAACCCCTTCTCCTTTCCCTTGTAGACGTGCTGATGATAAGTGGTAGATGATTGAGCACCAAACTCAGTTTAGACTTTAGCGGTGTGATGTGGGTCCCAAGTGAAGAATTCTTGTAACGAATTTAAAGTTAATAAATAGAAAAAAATAAAGAAATTTTAAAAAATTACCGCAAACGTCTGGAACCACAAATCCTTCTTCTTTAGAGACACTTCACAATAGGTATGTATACCATCATCGAGCATAGACATGAGCGTTCTTGAAATCATCTTTGTGATTATGGGTCCCAAACAAAACTAGTAATTACGAAGAACGATTAAGAATATTTTAAAATTTTAAAAGATTGTTATTAGAGGATGCGAGAACTTACCAAGTAATTTCGGGTTCCAGATTCAACGAAAGTTGGACGCAGAGCTCGCAACGAAATCTAAGATCTTCGATGCTAAAACACATAGATGGGTTGTTCCCACTCGCCATCTCGAGTGCGGATTGGGTACCACCTCTTTGGGAACGGACAAGGTCGTATTCCGTTTGACCTGTCTATGGGAAGTAGGGGTCGACCTAAATTTCATTTAAGCCGAATGGTAGGAATTCAGTTTCTAAAAACATGTTTTAGATTCAAAAAATGTGTTTTAAAATTTTAAAAACGTTTTAAATTCTAAAAACTCATTTTAAATTTTAAAAGTTTATTACAAATTCTAAAAATTCATTTCAAATTCAGAAATTTTGTTCAAATTCTAAAAAGTCGTTTTAAATACTAAAAATTCATTTTAAACTCTAAAAATTATTTATAATCCTAAAATTTCATTCTAAAATTCATTTTAAATTCCAAAAATTCATTTTAAATTTTAAAAATTCATTTCAAATTCAAAAATATTAGTTTTAATTTTGAAAATTCATTTTAAATTCTAAAAATTGATTTTGAACTCCAATAATCTTGTTCTAGATGGTATTATTCGTTTTAACTTACAAAACCAATAATAATCGATTATAATCACTTAGAATCCATTAAAATCATGAAAAAGTTGATTGAAATCAGTTTCATCACATCCCAACCCGATTATCTATCAAGAAACTCTCGGAATTTCATGGCCAAACCACAATAATATCTACCGTAATCGATTCTAACACGTTTCAATCACAAATACAAGAGATTAAACCCCAAAACCATTTGATTTCATGCTAAATTCAACCCACTTCTCTTTAGCCAGACGACTCGACTTTTCAAAAAATCCAACAACGTTGTTCGATCAACCCACGAGATCGATCAGACTTCTGAAACGAGTCTCCCAGTTTGATCGATTCATCCTAAGATCGATCAAACCCTCCAATATGATCAATCAGACCAAATAATAATCGACCAAACCATAACTCCAACATGTTTTATGGGTTCTGATGTCAATCAGTTTTTACCCTAGACAACTAATTATCTGCAAGTGCACAAACGGTCAATTGTAGTACTTCGAGATCGAATCCACAGAGACTAAAGACTAACATAAAGAGACATGCAAGACTGAGCAATGACTAAAACAGTAAAAAAGGGTGATTTAGCAGGAAATGGTGAGGTGAAAAAAGCAGTAAATAGAAAAACGGAGGTTAAAATCAGATAAGCAAGCAATCAGACATAGGGTTTAAAAGAGTTTTTGGCGGGAACAATTCAAACATGTGGTTGAGAAAAGAAATGGGGATCTACATAACATAAATTAGATTCTGTACTAACTCTTTAAACACCTCGCGTTCGTCACTCAACGCTTAACAAGAGCAATAGCTAGTAGTGAATCTAATTTAGTCTGCCTCACTAGGGCTGATCGATCTTGTTTGTCAGATTGGATCTATCGATTACAGACTCTCCTAATTATTGATTTGGGTGATCCGATGTGGTGCCTGTCAGGCTCGGATCTTCCTTAGACTAAACTTTATTTGTCTGGTCAAAGTCAGGCTTCAATTCAGTAGTTAGGAGATGATCCTTGGGAATCCTTTAGATACTAATTTGGGAGATTCAATTGGTGTTTGTCAGACTTGAGTCATCCTAAACCTTAGATTCAACTTGTCAGATTGAAACTAGGTTACAGTTCAGCTCCTAAAAGACTCAATTAGTCTTCTCTCTAAATCTACTCTAAACATGAATCCTAGCAGGTCCTTTTGTATAACCCTAGATCCGATCTAATGATCTACTCAGACATAATCAAGACAATCAAACAAAGCATAGTTGAAAGCATGAAATAGTACTTAGATAGAATCAAAACAGGGGTTCCAGATACAGAGTTGTCAATTCTAAATCTATCTCCCCTAGCAAATCAATACTCAAAACCCTAGTTGCAGAAAACAATAAACTGAAAATAATAAGGAAAAAGCGTGCTAAAATTTGTGTCTCTCTGGTGCTTTTATGTTCTTTAGGGTACATGTGGGCTTAAGCTTCAAAAATGAAACTTCTGGGAAAGTCGGCTTCGAAGTTCAATTGAACATGAAGTTGTTCGATCGAACCTACCTGATCTCCTTATACTTATCCCGGTTTTCTTGCTTCATCTCGAACGGCTTCATTCTCGGATATGGTTCGATCGAACTCAGAGAGGTTTGATCGAAATGGGTCTCACTTCCTTCTGGGCCTTGTTCTTTGCGGATCAGGCCCAATGAATCTTGCTCGGAGTGAAGGTTCGATCGAACCTGATAGGTGTTCGATCGAATTGTTCCCCAAACGGGACTGACTTCTTCAGAACTTCTCCAAAAACTTCCCAGAACTCTTCTATTCTCGAACTTCCTCTTCAGACCTGTGAAATCCTGAAAGGAGACAAAAAGCTCCAAAAGCACATTAATAACTCATAAAATGGTTCAGAATATCATCAAAAGATGGGATTGAAATCACTAAAAACAGGACATATCAACTCCCCCAGACTTGAACATTTGCTTGTCCTCAAGTAAAGACAGATTCAATAGAAAAGGGAAGTTGCAGGAACTATACTCTCCTCAGCCAACCCAAGTCCAAGAATAACATGTTGATCACACACACTAAAGTGTTAGCACATTATCCCCAAATCCCCACGATGACCTCCCAAGCCTGTCCATACTCTGAACCTCAAGACTTGCTCGTGGATGCTTCGGCCCAAAGTTTAAAATCATCAATCATAAAAATTCAGGATTCATACACATATTTGGGGGCATGTTATAGGGCGACATAATTATAGGCCATAGAGAATGATTTCGATGCTTCTCCAGGAAAGCTAGGATGTCGATGCTGAAAATTTTTCCATGTTGAATGAATCATTGTTCCCTCCTCTGGTGTCATGCTCCACGTGCCATCTCATTGCTTTAGCATTCTTCTCAGTCTGATACATTCTCTTTATTTTGTCCCCCACCAGCAAATACCACATACAACTATATGGTATTTTTGTTCTTCCGTCGCTACGCTTATACCTAGGTGCTTGACAAAATTTACATTCATCCAATGCTTCATCATCTTTCTAGAAGTTCATACAATTCTCGATACACACATCAATTTTATGATATGAGAGAGCTAAATTACGCATCAGTTTCTCTATCTTGTAATACGAACCCGTCACTTGGTTATTGTCTGGCAAAATCCTCGAAATTAGCTGAGTACAATCGTCTATGCATTTCTGGCCCATATTAAAATCAACCTTAAGGTTCATGTACTGAACCGCTAAAGGTAACTGCGAGTCCCCTTCATGGCAACCATCATACGCTGCTTCCAACATGTTGAAAAAATTCCTTGTCTCCTCATTTGGACGTTCCTCCTCGTTTGGTACTACCGGGTTTTTATAACCGTGAACATTAATATGATCGTCTTGGTTATCAAGGTTCAAAGTTTATTAAAAGCATCGTGAACCATGTCCACATATCTATCAATACCCATAATATTACCCATGTCTTCTTGATGATCGCTATGACTTGGTTGATTACTATTCACATGATTAGAACTTGTTCTTAAATCAACATTCAATTCCTCCTCTTGACTATACCAAACGTAATAATTAGGCAGAAATCCTCTGCCTACCAAATGCGTTCAAACTCTACGTCCCGGTAGAAATTTTTCATTATTGCAACTGCTGCATGGACAATAAAACTTACCTCCACTACTTTGCGCAATTGACTGATTGTTTGCCACGTTCATGAATTCTGCAACTCCGAAAAAAAAGTCGGCGACGATGTTGTTTGTCTCCTCATCGATTATTAGGTACATCCACTCTCTCGAATTCCAAGGATTTGTCATAACGTTTTTTTTCTTACATCTTTCTTACTACAATTTATGAAGTTTTTGGGGCTTATATAGACAAAAATTGCGACTCCTAAGGAGTGGCTAATGTTAAAAACACCTACCCCTCCGAATTTAAAATGTGTTATAACCAATGTTTTGTGACTCCGTCAACGTAGTAGTTGATTAGTCGTTAAAAGAGCGGCTAATCAGCTACTACGATATTTTGCGACTCTTTTTGCGACTGCATAGGTGCGACTACAACGTTAAGTCGTTGTTTAGTCGCAAAACTTTGCTAATTCTGGCACACAGTGGCTACGTAGTCGCTATTTAGCGACTACACTGTTGTAGTCGCTCTTTTGCGACTATTGTGCAACTATAAGTCAGACGTCTCCATGTGGAAGCGCGTGAGTCGCTAAGGAGTTGCTAATATCTGCAACTACGTACGGAGTCGCTCTTCATAGTCGCTTATCAACTGTTTCTTGTAGTGCATTCATGTGCAAAAACCTTAGAGAGAGTTTGAGTTAACTTGGTCCTGTTGTTGTCTTGTTATTGTGGAATACTAGGTGGTTAGATGACTATCATGACGTTTTTACCGCAATACTTGTGTGTTTTCCTTTGGCCATATTAAGTATATCATTGAGTAGTTTATAGATCCATGACTGGTTATTTTAGACTTGAAAAACGAAGTTGAAATATGTTTGCCAATAATTAAAATTGTTTGAAATTTTCACTCAGGAAAAGAAAGAGTTCGATCGAACCCTGACTTGAACTTGATTAGTTCGATCAAACCTCCCCTTATAAAAAAGAAAAGGAAAAGAAAATGAAAAGAAAAGAAAACGAAAAGAAAAGAAAGAAACATGAGGGGAGAAGAAAACAAAAAAGAAATAGAAAAAAAGAAACGAAACGAAACAAAAACACCTTATTTAAGTGTGTTCTTAATTAAGAAAAACTTAGTTTCAATTCAGAATGGGTAGTTGATTTATGCTGCTAGATAATATGTTAGGTCAAAGTCCTCACTTACTCGTTCTCTCTCATGATTTTGCATAATGACATGACCATGTTGGCAGCTTTTTGATTGAACACCCCCAAACACTTTAACCTCACCACCAAATAACCTCCTTACATCGTCACCTAGCCACATTTTCCTGATTGAATGACTCCTTGATAAGAAACTCACGCTTTTACTTAATGAGTGTAGTGAGTTAACTGAGTTGAATCAGAGTCTACTCAGGTTGAGGTTTAGAGTATGAACAAGCTTGGACGGTCATCGTGGGGATCTAGGCACAATGTGCTAACATGTTTAGTTTTTGTTTTGTCTACAGGTTATGGCTAGTCCATGATCAGCTGAGGAGTCCCTGCAATTTCCTCTTGAGCTTTTAATTGTCTTTACTTGAGGTCAAACAAATGTTCAACTCTGGGGGAATTGATATGTCCTGATTTTAGAGGTTTATGACCTGCCTTTTAACATGATTATGAAACCCTTAACGAGTTATTAACATGCTTTCGAGCATTTTCGTCTCCTTTCAAAGTTTCACAGGTCTAGGTTGGAACACCTGAGAAAAATAAGCTTTTGGACGCATTTAATAGGATCCTCCCTTAGTGGTTGATTTGTAGCCCTGATTCAATTTGATAAATCGTATTTAAGGCTTAGGATGATTCAAGCATAACAACAACTAACTAAATCACCCACATCGGTAACTAAAGAAGTCCAAACTAGATCGATTATGTCTGACAAGCAAGATCGATCAAGTCTGATTAACCTTTATTAAACATTGTGTAACTAAATCCTGCTTGTTTCGATGAGATAATAATTCGACTGGACTACCGGGATTTCTAGGTTTTTGGGTCTATATTAGTGATGTTGCTAGTACCTAAAAGGCTTGGTTTGGCATAGGTTCAAACATGAGACTCTGGGGTGAATCTATTTTCAGAGATTTAGTAAATGAGACATAAATTGGATTTACAATTGGCTATAACTCTAGTTTAGCATTGAGTGACGAATGCTAGGTGTTTGACGAGTTTGTCCAAACATCTAAGATATGTTCCTAGATCTTATGGTCCATTCTCGACCACCTATATGAGCAGTTCCCGCCAAAACCCCTTTTAGAATTCCCTAGATTTGATTGCTTGCTTATCTATATTCTCTCATATCTGCTTGTTTTACAGCGTACATCACTTTCACTATTGCCTACAAGAAAAACACATTAATTCTTACGGATTTCCGACGAAATCGACGCTTGTGTAACGGATATATTTCGTTGGAATCCGTCGGAAATTCCGACGAAATCTAACCGTTGGACTTTTCCGACGGATCCCCGACGGATTACCGACGGAATTTTACAACGGTTAGTTTCCGTCGGAAATCCGTCGGANTACGGTTAGTTTCCGTCGGAAATCCGTCGGAAAATTTGTTGACAGCCACTATAAAAACTCCCTTACCCCCTTCATTTTTTCACAAAAACATTCATCTTCAACTCTC
>OVAU01003770.1:0-10742 GCA_900406315.1 Biscutella laevigata subsp. laevigata
TAAAATACATCAAAATCATAATCCAATAACACCCCCTTACTCCTTACTCCTGATTTCTTTTCTGGTAATAAACTGCATTAAATCACCTCTTACATTAAAAGAGGAGTATTCGAAGTTAAATATAAACCCACAAATTTTCTACTTTTCTATGTTTTTATATTTAATAAATTTTTAGTGGCTATTATCGTGTAGCCAACACTAACTATTAAAAATTTAACAAAAAAATATTATGATAATTTTAAAATTCTCTCCTATATTATTTATCAGAAAGAAAAAGAAGCATTAGAGACCACATGCTAATCCCACAAATTTTTTACATTTTCATTTTATTTAATTATTTGAGATCTCAAACCTGTTCTCAAACATATTTCTATTTAGTTATTTTTTATTGGTTATTTTTCATGTTGTCAAACACTAATTATTAAAAACTTAATAAATAAATATTATGAAAGTTTTAAAATCCGCTCATCTTCTTATATTAAACGATAAATATTGGAGGTCACGTGTCAAATCCACAATATTTTACGTTTTTGTTTTATTTCAATTATCCGATATCTTAAACATATTACCAAACATATTTATATTTAATTAATTTATTAGTTATGACACATGTTAAATCCATTATTTAAAAAAAAATTTTATGAATCAAATTATTTCCCAGAAATTAAATTGTGACTAATATTCTAATAAGTTGGCAAAATAAAAATAAAAAATCTAATAAATACATTAAACTAAGTAAAAAAGTTTACTTAAAGAATTTTATTATAACAATAAAATATGGATATAGTCCAAATCTTAATTTAGTTTTTTTGAAAAGAAGATAAATATTTGATTAAAATTCGAATCTTTACCGTAATTAAACCAAACCATTTATAATATATTTGATTTTATTTTAGATATATGTATATATACTGAAAATCATAAAAAACTTAGAAATTCGAACCAAATCCAAAATGGATCTGAACTAAAATTCAAAGGTTATATAGCATATACTTACTTGGGTTGTTTAAATTTGGTTGGTATTCTATTTGCATAATTTAATTAAGGGGAAAATAAGTGATGCACAGTGTGTGAATAAGAATTTACTTAGGTAAATAAATGAAAAAAAGAAATTAAGAATGTGTTCGAGATGTTAAAACTAATGATTGATCTCATTGAACCGAAACTTTTGTCTAGAGATAAAGATTCTAGAAAGTCTGGTCGTCATGTAATCGCAAGTCAATGAATCCTTATCATCATCATATCCGAATATGATCCATGCAAGCTAGTGATGTCATTAGGTCATTACTATATTATACAAATCTTATCTATTCCATTCTATGAAATATGGATCGCAGTGTGTTTTAACAGTACCAATTAGGGTTGTTAGCCCGATCCATTTAAATTATAGAGGGATTTTCATACTATGACAGTTTGATAATATAAATTGCAGTCTAACACACATGGATACTTCTTTGCATTCTGGAACACTTTTCCAATACTTTATTTCATGCTTTCACCAAAATACCCTTGGTTTGTGTAACTAGATGCCTTTCTTTACTTGTTTCTCCTCTATCATTTTCTGTTACTTTTTCCGTTTGAAATCATCTTGTCAAAAGAGCTTAAAACTCAGAGAGTGATTTACATTCATTTTCTCTCAAATTGTCGGGAGACCAGATTTTAGAGGCAACTAAGGTTTTGATTAGCCCTAATTCCTTTGAATTCGTTTCGGAGATGTGCGTATTGAAGAATTCTTCAGTGTCCGTATCCATAAATTCGTTTCGCAAATATTGGTTCTGATTAGATGCGATACATATCCATTTTTCGACTCTGTGCTGCCTCTGCAAACTATTATCTTATTAAAATGTTCTTATAATAAAATGATTTTCATGAATCGAAGAATAATTATTTTATTAAAATGTTCTTTTTCTTTTACTTTCTATGATATATTTAATATAGTTTGATATGATAGAGGTAAATTAATTGTCTAAGAGTGTTTTCATACCTTTTCTCATTTTATGTATATAATCAGTGGAATTAATTTATAAAAACTAATTTTGAATTTCGAGAAAAAAAGAAATGAGCAGCTTGACCAAATTTGATAATAAAAGTTTGCAAAAAATATTTAAAATGAAAATTTAAAAAAAAAACATTTATAATTAAAAAAAATTACTGAAATGAATGGTGGTTCACCTAACCAAACCAAACCGAAATATATCAGATTGAAAGCTGAATTAAACTTGGTAAAACCCGAATAAAGAAAAAAAATATTTACCAAAAATTTTAAACCAAATCGAACATGAATTCCCTAAAATTGAAGAGTTTACTTAAGGCTAGTTAAAACTAATATCTGAAGCTCTAGAAACAATGTTGTTACATCCGTTTTAGGGATATATGTTAATAAAAATCTCAGACGGGATAGTATTCCAGCTTACGGATTTGACTATAATTACACGTTGATACATTACTCCTTTGATTTGTAGTATTTGATCTATGATTTTTCTAAGCAACATATGATTAATGAAGTAATCTTTGTGATCCTTTTTGTATATTGAACAGGTTTTTAGGTTGTATGCAACATATGGTTAATGAAGTAATGTTTTTTTTTGTTTGTTAAAGGGTTAATGAAGTAATGTTCGTGATCCTTATTGTATATTGAATTGGTATTTATGTTGTAGGAAATGTTTTTGAGAATTTTAGGTTCTTAGTTCTTGCAGTTTAGATATCATGATAGTTGTATGCAGTTTAAGTATTATCCTAAATTTCCCTATCCGAGGTTTGCACTACGGTTAAAAAAAGGATGTCTTACGAAATTGAATTTATTTGGTTCGAGGGTTATTTTGGTTGTCGTAAGGTACTTGCCAACAGTTTTCTTCCTTTTTGAATTACAGCCTTCGGATATGAAGGATTTTAGCCCTCAACATATTTAATTTATTATGCAGCTTAGTAGGAAAGATCTAGAAAATATGTATGGAACACGAAACATAGGTCGTGACTCGTGATCAAGCAAGAGGTCTGAAACCCTATTCACTCTCTAACCTGGTGGCTCTAGAATACGGAAAAAATTAGCCGTAAAAAGAAACAAGCGGTGGATCTTCAGTTCTGCTTAGCAGCCACAACAACAGTCGGCTCGTCGGCTTTCCTCATCGAAGATGTTTCCATGACAACATCGCCCGTTTTCTCCTTAGGAGCGACCACTATCTCAGTCGGATTAGCGTTTAGGTTCGAGCATGAATGATTCAGACATGGCTCTTCCAGTTCAACATCAGATTCGCCATTCTGATCATCATGTGGCTCGCCTGAGACACCGCTTGAGTCGCCTTCTTAGTCTTCTTCTTCGACTTGGTCTATTGGAAGATCAGCTTCGGAGATGTCTACGTTTTGCTCATGAAGTCTGTGTTGCAATGGAAGAGCGTTACTTATGAGTTGTCATGTCCTAAGGTTCTCTCTGTAATCTTCCATTTCAATGGTGTCATCTCCTAAGCTTCTCTCTGTAATCTTCCATTTCAGTTCGATATCTCTCTCTGTCCTCCATTGCCTTCCTTGGTAAACCTAAGAATTGAGAGAGAATATCACATGCCATGAGAGACAAAACACATGAGAAACCTAAGCAGTAATGTTAGATACAACCCCAATCAAAACTGAAAACCAAGGGCACACTCTGTTCAGTAAGAGATAAAGTGTGTGTGTGAAACATGTACGTACCAATTTTTCTTGTTCAGTGAGCTTGTTCCAAAGTTCCCCAATCATCCTACTGATTTCTCTGTCCTTACCAGGATGAAACGGTTTTAGCCTGGTGTGCTGCTCCGCGAAAAAGAAGTTATAACCGCTTATGCTTGGTTTAGGATGAGCAGGATCATGACTTTTGATCTCTGGTTTCTTTCTTCTCCTACGACGGTTTGTTACTCCTCCAGTAATCTCCTGAGGATTGACATTATTGTTGCAAGTGTGCGGAAAACACCATGACTCTGTTGTGGAGTTTGTTGAGCAACTGTGTTCTGTGGAAGAAGCTGATAAAAAAATCATTTAAGTTGCTCTAATCCAATTGTTACACTTACAAGATTACCATTTTCAAATATTCCATCGATCATTCCAACAACATTTGAACCGGTTACAGATCCTAAAAACAATAACAATCAAACAAAACAGGGTTTGTTCAGATTTGTAAGTCACAGTTTCACATTTAGACCGCTTAAAAGAAACAAAAAGAGACCTCCTAGGAATTCTCCAGCATCAATCTTTGTTGGAGGTGTAAATGTTAAACCTTACAGTTCTTGTGGAGGTCTATTGGTTCCTTGCATAAATCCCAGTGTAACATATGAACTCCGCATATATTCTGGAAGAGAAATGTTGTTATAGTTACAGAACAAAAAACCATATTTTGCTAAAATAAGAAATGGTTTTGATGAGCGAACCTGGAGAAATATAGCCATGAAATTTGAAGTAGTAGATATATACATAGTTGTTAAGCAGTGAGAAGTAGTATTTATGCAGAACATATGAAGCATTTGTTACTGTTGGAGGAAAGACAAATGTAGCAGCTACTTCTGTACATCTCCTTTCATGAAGTATCTGTAATTCAAAGAAGATCAATGATCCAAAGACAAAAGCTATAAAAAAATACCATTGAGAATATTTACATACCTTATTGATTGCACCATGAGAGGTTACCTCAACGAAAAGCTTGTGCAAGTCCAAATCTACCTTCCTATTATCGGGAGCCTACAATGTAAACTGGTGAAATCTAAGTAAAGTGTTGAAGCCATGTTCAAGTATGAATTGATCTCATGTAAGATTTCAGATACAAGTAGCAGGAAGTAAAAAGAACAATGCACGAAACATAGAAGAATATCACATGTAGTTAGACTAACTGTATAGAAGAAAAATCTCATGCATTGGTAAAAAAGCATTAAACTTTGTAGTTCAAGATGAAAACATTGGCATGAATCATCATCAATCCAAGAGTTTAACATAAATCTCATAGGAGACTTTCAGGACACAAATGTTAAAGACACATAGGTCGTGATCAAGCAACAAGTCTACATTAAAAGCATCCCACTCCATGGTTCTTTTTTTTAGCTCAACAACGCTTTCATTTCTGGGACAACGTGTGAAACAGAAAGAGAATTAACGATGTTGCGGGCCTGCGAGAATAAAAGCTTGAAACAGAGCGAGAAATAAGATTAAAAGAAAATTAAAAAATGACATACAATTTAAGTATTGCTGGTATAAGCCTTGGTAATGCTGATTCCAGTTGTGTTCGTGTGATAACACCAACCATCTGACCGAGAGCACTACAATAGATAGGAAAGTAACGACGGAATGCAAGGCCTCGACATTTTGATAATCGAGAGTCCACAACCGACGTAACCTCTAATGGCTACGTTCTCTTGGTTGCTAAGCCTCCGAATTTAGTCAACGACCCCATTTGCTATCTCTGGAATCAGAAACTCAACCATGTAATCAATATTCACTCTCCACCGTTGGATCAGGATTCTTAGCTTCCACCATTTATGAGTCATCAACCGATTTTGAAATCTTGAACATTGACTTTTGAACCAATTACCCCCTTCTCTTCTAAAACTGGAAATTCCGAAATCTTATTATTGTGAAAATCGAACCCCTAGCCTTTTCTGCCAACTGTGATAAAATCATTGTAACTTGAATCCAGACCTAAACTTATGATGAAAAACAATTGCCAAAAAATGTACTACCCTCTCTTCCCAATATCTTCAAAGTTGCGAACGTCTTTGTTGTTCTCCAAAAATATAATATCTTCCGTCTTTGACAGTTTTAAGAGGTATTCTAATAGCGTTGACAAAAAAAGAAAAGAAAAAAAAAAGAGGTATTTTAATAGATGATTAATATGAACTATTGATATCTTGTGAATTTACTCGGTTTTAGGTATCATTTGTTATCCATTTTGCATTAGTTTATGTTGTATTTAGAATCAATTAGGTTACATATGCATTGCATAGTATGTTTCAGGTGCAGAATTGAGGAAAACGGAGAAAGCGGGTCAAGAAGGATGTAAAAGGAATAAAAGTGTAGAAAAGTCAACATTTACAGAGTTGTCCAGCAGACCAAAGAACCAGACCGGTCACCCATACCGGTCAGATGTGACCGGTTCAACCTCACCAGAAACTGTCAGAGAACCATACCGGTCAGCCTGACCGGTCCAACATCTGCGATACCCAGACCGGTCAGCCTGACCGGTCCATGCTTCTGAATCCTGTTTTTGAACTAAGTCATTTTAGACATTTTGGAGAGACTATAAATACTCTCGAAACCCTATTTTCAAGGGAGGGGAATGTTTTAGTTTTTATGTTCTTCTCTAGACCCCTCTCTATCTCTCTTTGAATCTTTTGAGAACTTTGTAAAACCTTTGAGTATTATTGCATTTCCCTTCTTAATCTCTTCTCTTTTATTGGTTTAATCATGGCTAAACATGAATCTCCCTTGAGATTTTGTGTTAAGACTATGGGTGAGTAGTTTTCTTTCAAAGTGAATGGGTTAGGTAGATTAGAGTGATTGGTGATTGATTATGATGCTTAGGGCTTATATTGTTAATAATCTTCTCTTATTGGATATTGTTAATAATCTTCTCTTGTTCTAGATCTTAGATGTTTTATTGCCCGGAAGGTGTTCGATGAAATGTTTGAATGAATCTTTTATGAGCTAAATGAGGCTTAACCAAAGGATTGTGCTAGGATTGTTTAGTAATTGCATAAACTATAGTTTAATGCTTATTAGTTATGTGATTAGTCAAGAGATTGTACAATTGCATGATTAGTAAAGGGATTTCTACCATGGAATTTGATTAATCTAATTTGGATAGTTCTTAGATTAAGGATTAGCATTGATTGATATAATTGAGCATCATAAGCATGAACTTGATCACCCGGGTCGATTGCCTTTACCCATTTGCTTAGTTTATCTTTGATTTCAAGTTTATTCGGTTTCGTTGACTTTTTGGTTGACTTTTGCGTTTTGCTTTGTTTTAGTTACCTTGTTTGCTTAGGATTGTTAAGTGACATAACAAATCCCCTATTAACTTTGACTAGATGAATTCTTCATAGTCCTAGTATGTGATTCACTCCCGAATTGGTTTGATATTAAACCCTCTATACTACATTTTATTAATAAAGGGAAAAAAATCTTTTTATCAAATTGACGCTTAGCCGATTCGAAATTTTGATTTGCTATTAGGACTTTGAGTTTGTTTGAGACTAAATTTTTCTATTTCACTTGCTAATTTCTCTACTTTCTTCTCTTCAAGTGCATAAACCAAAGTTACATAAGCCTCGAGACAAGATGACAGAGTTTCACTACCAACACCCTAATCCCATGCCATTCATTCATGTATACTATCAACCTACACCTCAGTCCATTCAAAACGGTTTCCAACCCAACCAACCCTACCACTTCAACGAGCCTCTAACTATAAGTTTCTCCAACCCTCCGGTATGCCACTGCGCTCAAGCTCAAGGTGTTGCTTCCTCTAGTGCCAACGCGGACCAAACTATACAAATGTTAAAGCAACTCTTGGAAGGCCAAAACCAAAATGCACTTGCTTCCAAAGATTTCAAGCATGAGGTCCATGCCAAGATTGATAACATCTATGATGATCTCAACACCAAAATTGATGTCTTAACCTCTCATCTGAATACTCTAGATAACCAAGTGGCCCAACTATCCTCCACATCTAAGAAACAAATGGGTCAACTTCCGGGCAAAACAGATTCTACCACCTTGGAGTATATAAATTCTATCTCTACATGTGTTATCATCGAGGACAATGAGCACCTAAGTGAGGGGGTGGCCATTCCAATTGTTAGGAAGAACAAAAGAGACCAAAATGAGGAGAAGGATGCTACTCCCAAAGCTCCTATGTGGCTATTTGAACTACCTCCCTATGAACTAAAACTTCCATTTCCCGGTCGCCAAAAGGGGGCTCTCGTGGCAAAACTTCAAGCTCAGGTTGAGGAGAAGATGCAAAAGGTTAGAAAGGAAATTCCTCAGATAAAAGCCTTCCTCCAACACCCTAACTCCAACCAATCCTTGAAAGAAGCAATGAAGAGCAAGCTTACGGTCCTCGAAGAATTATAAAGACGCTCAGCTGAATGCAACGCTGTCACTCAAACAAACAAGGATCCCGAAAAACTTGAAGACCCAGGAAGTTTCACTCTCCCTTGTACCTTAGGATCCATTTCTTTTAATAATTGTTTGTGTGATTTAAATGCAAGTGTCAGTATCATGCCACTAAAAAATGCTAAGAAACTCGGCTTTCTTTCCTTTGAACCTTGCAGGATATCTCTGAGACTAGCCGATGGATCTGTACGAAAGCCGATAGGAATGTTGAAGGATTTCGTAGCAAGGATTGGGAAAGACAAAGTTCAGGTCGATTTTGTGGTATTGGAAATGAAAGGGGAGCCTCATAACCCGATCATCTTGGGAAGACCTTTTCTGGCAACTGCAGGGGCGATCATTGATGTCAAGAAAGGCATTGTTAGCCTGCATCTAGGGAAAGACCGCATCCGAGAATATTACACCACAATGAGAGGAAAGAAAGCCGCCTTAAATGGCCAGGCCTTGTATGCAGAGATTGTGGATGATCCACCCAATGAGCATTTGAAAGAGCCCACTAAGGATGAGCTTGTTGAGACCAAGGTTGAGAAAAATACTAGCAATGGTAAGTCTAGTATGGATAAAGAGTGGATTGAGCTCAAGAGAACAATGCTGAAAACGATTGGGAGTCTTGAAGCCCAGAACGCTACGAATCTCAAGATCATTGAGGAGCTTCAAGAGAAATTCACTTTGTTTGAGAAGGGTTATAAACCACCTTGAGGAGGAAGAGGCACGTCAAGCTTAGCGACGTTAAACAAGCTCACTTGGGAGGAAGTACCATGACTATCCTTTGTATATATCAGTTTAATTTCGTTTTTCATTTTACCTTGAACTGGATTTTGGGAGCATGGAATCGTTTGTTTTGCCTTTGTAGTTTGAATCTCCTGCAGGTATTACAGATATTTAAGCCGCTCAACGGTCAAATTCCACCGATACTGAGGTCGGTGATTGACAAGGATCAAACGAGAAGCGAAGCGGTTACAAAGGAACTGATTTGGGAACCCGGTGTGACTGGACCGGTCACCATACCGATCGATACACACCGGTAAAGCTCCATGAGAGGATACTGAGAGCTTATACCGGTCAGCATACTGGTCTGCTTAGACCGGTATACCATTAGCGGGATGTGGCCCGGTCACCATACCGGTGAAGACCCAGACCGGTGTCGATCCCCGCAAACATCAGCCTGGTGAACCCATCCCGCTCAGCTTCACACCAGTCCATCATTCGCGAGACGCGTCCCAGGCTGCATACCGGTCAGCATGACCGGTATGAGGTAACCATTCTGCACCTCTTGTAAATATGCATATTTTTGTCTTCCTTTGTTTTCGATTTCTTTCTCCTTTCTTGGATCCCACAGAGACTGTGTGATTTAAGTTTGGTGAAGGAATCGCCTTTTGCTAATGTTGTTTGCCTTGTCTTGTTTTCTTTGACTAAGTCATTTTGCATAGTTAATATCTATGTTTTAAAAAAACCAAAAAATCGAAAAATTGATAAAAAAACCAAAAAGATTTCGTTCTCATTCGGGTTTATCATATAGTTGCATTGCATTTTAATATAGGATCGAGTCCCATATAGGTTGCATTTCATTCGTTTTTCAAAAGAGAACCAAAACACCAAGAACTCGCGGTCATCGATTTTAGCCTAGTAGTCTGGAAGCGTTTTGAAGTTTATAGCCTTAGGACTTGAAGCCTAAAAAGCTTTGTCATTGGTATTGATGCTTGCTAGACTATTGTTGCTTTCATTTTATTTGAGTTTTAATTTGTACTTCTAATTAGCATGATCAAGCTATTTCACTTGTGTTTTATGGCTTTTAATGATTCATGCACGAGTTTGGGCTTTGCAAACCGAAACACTATTAGCCCGGCTTGTTCATCCTCACCTTAAGGATGATTTCCTCTCACCCGAAGCTCCCTAAGCCGAAACACTTGTGAGTTCATTGTCTATTCTTTAGTGATTGATGATTTTGTAAAATCTTGCAAGATTTAGAGCGACAATTGAAAGCATCTATCCGGGTATCTAAGGTAGAATAGGTTTGGAATGGAATTGGAAATTCTTGGGTATATCTAGGACTTGACTTGTTTGGTTCATGGGTAGCTTAAGTTGATTTGGTCTATTGAGAAGGAATGATTGGATGGATGATAAAAGAGAAAAGAAAAGAGGCTTGGAAAAGGGGAAAAAGAAGAAAACCACCTAGGAAAGAAAAAGAAAAGAGACCTTAAGAGATAGTCAAAAGAAAGAAGAAAATATTAGCTAGACTCTAAGCATGAAAGGAAAAGAAAAATAAACTTTAAGCTCCATAAAAGAAGGCTTTAACAAAAGAAAAGAAAAGGATTTAAAAGAATAGCCTTGGAGTAAGAAAAGATGCAAAGAAGGAAATGAAGAAGAGTTTACTTCTAAAGAAGGAAAAAGGAAAAAGATCTCTTAATATGACCCCAGTTGCTAGTCGAACACTCTTGGATTTGTAGGACACTTGTGGCCGCCGGCTTAAGACCACCTCAAGGGTCAATTCTTGAGAAACCTACGGGCAAACAAAACCAAACTTGTCAGAACCTCTAATAAAGTAAAAATAAGAGAAAAGTAAATCGACTGATTTTCATCATATGAGAGATAAAGAAGAACAGCTGAGAGAGATA
>OVAU01003771.1:0-10741 GCA_900406315.1 Biscutella laevigata subsp. laevigata
CATCGCGATTGGTCTAAAAGGAAGAAGGCCTAAACCTGAACGTATGCCCTCCTGCAACACATATATCTCATCAGATATCTTGACTAGAGAGATTCACAATATAATCTGATGGTGCTTGGTAAGAAAAGAAAGAGATTAAGAAAAAAACCTCAAGAACAAGCAATGATTTTGGATCTCCACGCCAACGCTGAAGAAGTTGGACAGAAGGACCAAGGCGCAAACTCCAGTGAGGAGCAAATACAATGCATGGTTCCTGCCAACTAGTTCTGTTTGCATAACGAACAAAAATCAACCGATGTATCAAAACTATGCATTTAAGCCAAAATTAGCCAGCAAATAGTTATTGCATAGATAAAACTCAGAACCACAATACAAGGAAACGAAATGGATTTCTTACATTAAGTTGGGTGAGTGAATGGCAGGAAACAACTGTATCTTCTTCTCTTTAATGAAGTTAAGATAGCCAAATGATGGTTCTCCTGAAATTAACTGTGAAATCAATCAAAATATAATAGAACATTATAATATTTGATTTCCTCTATCAGGCAAAATTTTCATAGCGATTATCTAAGCAATTGGCACAAGATACCTTCTCCTGGCGTTGCTCGCACAGCCACTCGGGTATGGTGTTTGTGTATGCCAATAACTCTTCTGCCACAGAAGATATTACAAGGATTGGAACCTAAGCAAAGCAATACTAGAGGGATTTAGTCTAACTGAGTTAGGAATAATGACAAAAATACCACCATTTAAATGTGCTTCATATCATCATTGAAGTAGACTACAGAGTGAAAAAAGAAAGAGAAATCCAACCTTTAGAGACGAAGTTTCAAGAGAATTGGACATTAGGTCTAGAAGCTGAAGAACTATTCCAATTCGAGTAATCGTTATCAAGGTTGAGCCACCAGCAGCCGCAGATTCTGCAGCACATGAGCAAACATAAGCTAGTTTCTCCAGCTCTTCTAAGCTTGCTTCAGTGTCTAATAATGAAGCAGCCAAGTTCGCATCATTCTTGCCACTGCTAAAACAGCAAGTTTACAGTAAGAAAGATGATTGACTAAGACCCTACCAAACAGAATCCTCTCATAAATGTAAAAAAGAGTCTTATACGAGGGTACCTGATTGTTGATATATAATCATTATTGGTGTCAGGAGAACTAGAAGCATTTTCAGTTACTTCTGCAGATTGGAGGCATGAGAAATCTGAGTAAATCAACACATCGTTTCCATTGAGACCATGGAAATCAAAAGATTTCGCATGATGTGATATGAAGACGGAGTTTGACACATAACTTAGACTTATATTAGGTCCGTTGATCAACCAATTGCAAGCCCCAATATCTAGACCTGAACTTAGGGCCTTAATGATCAAGGTCCCATTATAGCAAATTTCTTCTGCAAACTTTACACCTTGAACCTTCATCATGCAACTCCGTATGTCATTTAAGCTGAGGCAAAGAATGGACATGGATTAACAAAGCAATCAACACTATATCAACTTGAAAAGCAGGGAAATAGATTATAAGGTAACATATAGTTTGGAAGGCCAGTAGCAGTTACCTGTACAAACGCATCCAACTGCCAAGATCGTCACCACTCTCGCCAAAGACAACTTTCTTAAGCAAAGCTGGTACTTCTTCACGATCTAAGTTCTTTATCCAGCAAGGAAAACTGGAGTTCTCAGGTCCATGAAAGCGTCTGAATTCCATGTGCATAGAGACAAGATCTTCCATCATGAGTTCTCCAATCTTAGCTGTTGCTTCAGTCATATATATCTACATCATATCAGTAAGAACTCAGCACAATGCACAACCTAAGCAAACAAACTGCTTCAGAAAACTCAAAACCAAAGGTCCTGCAAACATTTACCTTGGCAAAAAAACTAGGATTTTGAGTAAGGAATGGCAATCCAAGCAGTCCCATGGGATTGGAGATGAGGACTATATCAAGCAAAGAAACCTCCCACAAATGCAAAGATTTCACAGTTTTGTACCACGGTTCTGCACACACCAAATCAGCAGGAGTTAGCTGTCTCTCAAGTTTTTGCTTCTTGTGAATTGGATTCTGAGCATCCAGAGGCACATCAGAAGGATATTCAGAAGCTTTAAAACCCACATCATATGGAATAGGAGCGAAGATAGAGATTGCTGAAAGGTCCAAAGGGCAATCAATCAAAATCCTGAAACCACATAGATTCAGCATATGACAAGGAGGATGCTGAAAGCCATCTCCTTTGCTCAGACATGTCTGCAAGAACTCAAAACATTCGTATTACCCAACCCGAGGTTTCCAACACAAATAAAATTACATTAACTTAGACACAAGCATGAAAAACTCACCAATTTCATGGAGATAGACAAGAAAAGAATCTGCCAAAATCGAAATTAGAAGCACTTTTAAGTTATATACGAATGCCCCCCTAAAAGGCTTGAGCTTAACTGAAAGATGGAATTGGAAGAGGAGAGTGAGGAAGAAACAGAATTGAGAAGAAACAGAGAATAAGAAGAAGAAAGTGAGAATGAGAAAGAAGACGAGAGGGGAAGGCTTAAGCAATTAGCCCAATACGAGATCCATTTTGGCCCACTTGATACTTTATGGACTTACCCAGAAAGAGATTTGTGTAGGTACCTCTGATTTGATCAACAATGGATTCAGCTCGAGAGATCACCGATTTCTCCTATGGCGATGGTAGTAGACTCACCATCGAGGGTTTCTATTTAGCTGCTCGAGCTTTTGCTGATAAATGGAAAACACATAACCAATCACTCCCTCCATGGTCTTGGGTTCCTCTAGTCAATCCAACTCTAGTTGTTTCACATAAGGTCAACATCAATGAACACTAATCCTCCATAATCCAACATTTGCACGATACTGTTCTTAGATTCCTTGTCTTGTTGTTGTGTTCTTATGAAAAGGAAGGTTACTTATCGCTAGAGAAGATCTTAATTCCCAGTTCACTTGAGGTAGATTCACAACTCTTAAGCAGTGTTTTGATCTTCTTCTTATTTTACCTTTTTGTTTCTCACCATGATCTTTGTGTATAGGAAAGTCCAGAGGAGGAATCTCTGAATGTAGAATCTCTGAATGTAGCAGATGATTGCTTGGAAAAAGAAGAATCAGTTGACCACACGATCTTGGTACATAACCTTTAAACTTCTTCACATCAACAATGTTTTGAAGCAGAATTATAGAATCTCTGAGATTGATTTTACTTCTAGGTCCAAAACCTAGACAATGAAGCACACTACTATGATTTCCATATAGTTTACAGTGCATCGTATAGAGTTCCTGTGCTATATTTTCGTGGATACTGCAGTGGTATGTCACAACTAGCCTGCAAATTTGCGGTTGATTCTTTTGTTTGGGTTTGAAATCTTCTTTGCTGTCACTTAGGTGGACAAACTCTTTCTTTGGATGCCATTAAAAAAGATCTGCCCTCGTGCTCTCTTAGTCTTTTGGTGAAATCTAAGTGGACGTTTATTACACAGGAGGTAAGGTATTCTTTTAAAATCAATACTTTCAATGACCTTTTGAGGCTTTTTGGTATTCAATCTCTATGAAACAAACAACTTGCAGGAGCATCCGTATTTGAACAGGCCATGGTTCAAGCTACATCCTTGTGGAACTGAAGAATGGATCCAGCTGCTTTCCCAAAGCAGCAGCTCTTCGGGATGTGATTGTCAGGTTCCAGTTGAGTTATACTTGGTGTCTTGGTTCTCTGTTGTTGGGCAGGTGGTTGGTCTTAGGATCCCTCTTGAGATGCTGAATCAGCCTTCTTCTGAAATCAAACTTTAGGAACGTATTTATGAAGTTTTCATGTCTCTGATTGTGTATAAAATAGGCATTTGCCATTCATCAATAGTAAACCCAGATTTTCTTAGATCCTGATTCCTTATATGAGAACCACTAATAGATTGTGTACAAAGAAAAAAAAAACAGAACTAAATTCCAAGATCTGTTTCCTTAATGAAAAAGATGAAAATTATACAAAAAAGTCATTTTGTTGACTGCGATGTGGAGAAAAAAAGGCTAAATAAAGGAAGCTGATATGTACCGACAAGCTCTCTTTAAAGACAATCCAACTAAAAGCCCCGACCAAAAGCAAACTCATCACAGAAGAATCAGATTCCTCCATGGAAGAATAAGGTAAAACTTTCTCTTTCTTTCCTCTCTCTTCACATTCTCAATCTCCTTTTCTTTCTTTACTTTTGTATCTCTATCTTTCTTTTTCAATTTTGATTCCCGACTAGATCTGAACCGAAAGTTAACTACATGACCGGCGTAGAGAACGGCGTGAGAATGACGTCACCGGAGACTTCCTCCGTCGCCACCACAAGTGTCCACGTAAGCGCTCTCGACGGACTCGTAAACGTTAACTCTCTCTTCACCATCGCCGTCTTCGTTGGTCTTTCCATAGCTACTCCAGGGCAACACAGCCTCGAGCAAAGATCCAGCTGTGACGCAAGTGCTGACGTGGCGAAGAAGCTTTTGGTCTTTGAAGTCGTCTCTTTTAGCTTCTTCCTCTTCTCCTCTCTCGTAGCTCAAGGTCTCAAGCTTGCTTTAAACCTTCTCAACAGCAAAGACGTTGATGAGATTTTCAGAGCTCATATTAACATTAAGGTTTTGAGATGGGGAATGATGGCATCTGCTGTTGGATCTGTCATGGGTTGTTTGTTCTTGATGCTTTCTATGGTTAATGTGATTCAGATCCGTCTCGGGTTGCTCTCTTGTGGCAGCAAATCTGCAGCTCAAGCAGTTGCAACGTTAGTGACTCTTGTTTCTTCTGCTCTGTTGGTTTACATCTCTACTGCCATTTACGCTTTCTGGCATTGAAACTGTTGAAGCAATGTAAATTATCAATGTCTTTAAATCTTGGTTATTCTGTCAACATTTCTTTGTTTGACAAGATGAGAACATTGGATTAAGAGAACTTGATGATAAGCTTTTATGAACACAAATGAAGCTGTGTTTTTGTTGGTTTCATTCACCTGAGAGATTTGGTGAAAGTATTTGACTCAATTTCTCTAACACTTTGGATGACATTATTGATGTTAATAGAGAGATGATTAGAATGTTCTTCCATCTCCTTTAGAGCTTTATCAAGCTGTTGTTGCAAAGTAGCACATCGCCTTCTCTCTCGGCTCAGCTCTGCACTCAGCTCTCGAATCTTTGCGTCTTTCTCGTCCTGGAAATGTTACAAGATGTCAAGATTCAGAGGAAAACAGACCCAGCTTTGTGTTCTTGGTAAGTCATAGATACATTCTAAAGCAAAAGCATCAAATAACAAGAATCTAATATGCTCAAAAGTGTGTGAGCATACCGGTGTTTGAGAGAGCTGAGAATTCCGGCGACCATTAGGCAAAAGAGGCAAAAGAGGATGATTATGTTCTTTCACAAATTTAGTAACAAGCCATTTTCCGGATTTCTCTCTTTTCACAACTATAAAAGCCTTGCAACCTTCTCTTGTTATAGCCCGCGGTTTCCTATTCTCGCTTCTCCGAGGTCGCAATCTACGGAATCCTTCTTTGTTACAAACTAGTCTGCGCCATACCACGGTTCCATCTCGCATTGACCTCCTGAAAGCATCCACTCGCATAACAAAACCCATGCTTATAGCGTAGTTGTCATAGAAATGTTTTGCAGCTTCTTCTGATTCAAACTCCATACCAATGAATGGCTCCACCATTGGTGAAGCTTCATGTATGACTGTATTCTTTCCATCTGAATTGTCCATCATTTCTACATCTTCTTCGAGTAAAGAGTTCCCTTCCACTGCAACACAACACAAAAACATCTCAATTCACGACAAAAATATGTAACTTTAACATGAGGAACAAGAACTCAATGAACACTAAACTGCTACTCTTATTCCAATTCACCAAACAAGAGAGGTTATTGGTTTCTAATTGAGAGACTTATCACTTAAACCATGGCCTCAGTGAGAACAGAGACCCTAAAGAATGCCTTGATAAAACCTAATTAACAGGTAGATAGTAGGAATTTCATCGAGCTTACTCAAATTCGACCGAAGAAAAAGAGCAAATCGAGCAGATTAATCTATACAAACACGAAAGTAGGGATTTAGATTCCATAATTCGATACACAGAAGTAACATAGATCCTCCAAAATCAGAGAGACGAGAACTTCAATAGAAGACACGACATAGAACAAAAGGGGTTAAACTGAAACACTAACTTCACTTCGATGGAAGATTAGAAAACTCCAAATTTGTGACTCTTCGAGAGAAGACTGCACGTGAAGTTAGAGAGTGAGAGAAAAGGGAAGTGGTGGCGAAGAGCCGAAGACGACAAGAGAAAGGAAGATCTGTTGTAGTCAGAAATTGTACGGTGATGATATGACTTCTTGACTGTTTTTGGATGAATCTTCTTCGTCCAGATTCTACAGTCTCGCCCGTTGGATTACAAAAACGATAAATGGCATGTAGTTTATGAGTTTTTGTTTTTGTTTGCCGTACGTTTAGTTAACGTGTTGAACATCATGTAGTTTTTTGCTTTTTTACACCAAACACATAAACATCATGTAGTTTATAGTTTATTCGTTTTTTAAAAGTGAGTTGCATTGATTTGC
Source organism: Biscutella laevigata subsp. laevigata (assembly GCA_900406315.1). Lineage (NCBI taxonomy): Eukaryota > Viridiplantae > Streptophyta > Magnoliopsida > Brassicales > Brassicaceae > Biscutella > Biscutella laevigata. The sequence goes on from OVAU01003771.1 coordinate 6,589, forward strand.
TTCATCCAAGAGAGTCTAATATATTCAAACTAGCATTTTGTTAATTAAAATAATTAAAATGTATGTTATTCATAGATTTAATTACAAAAAAATAAATATTTAAATTAATCTCAGATTTTTATTTATTTAAAAATCTTTATTAGTCAATCAAATTCAACAATAAATATTTTTTATAATTAGATAATAATTTTTTATTTGAATTAATTACAAATATATATCATTTTAAGAAAATATTTACTAATCAATCAAATCAAATAATTAATATTTGATATAAACTAAGTCAATTTGTAGTTAAATAAGATAAACTAATAACATTATATATAACTAAGAAAAATAATCTAAAATTTAACAATAATGTATAATAATATCTCATGTAAAAATCTAATTTTAAATTGTATATCGAACTCAAAATGCGTTGCATTACTGTTTGTTTGAATAACTTTTCTAACATGTCCACACCATTCATTACATGGTTACGAGTTATGAATTAGTTTTGTCATTATGTATCTGTTTTTAATAATTATAATACATTTTTGCTTGGATTCATCACTTTGATTTACTATTTTATATATAACGATTGAAAATTTTGCTTGTGGTTAGCGTTTGACTTTGTAATATAAGTACAAAAACGTGTTATGTTCCAATAGAAAATGAAAATGATTTTTGAACTTATCATATTAACAAAACGAAAAGAACAAATTTAAATCTTCAAAAGCAAAACAAAAAAAAGAACAAATTTAAATATTCAAAAGCAAAACAATATCGGATTCACATAGTTATGTTTCAAAATCCCAAAAAACAAATATTCTTATGAGCATTTCAAAACAAAGCCCACAAAGTTTTGCTTGAGTTTTTTCTCTCTATTCTTTCGAAGTTTTTTGCCCTAATCACTCCCAAGAAAACAAACCCAATGATTCTGAATCTCAATTTTGATCTTCTTCACAAGTCTGATCCTAAAGCAGCAAATCCACCACCTTTCATCATCTGCTTAAACTCCTTAAAATCAACCATCCCATCACCATCAACATCAACTTTACTTATCATCCTCTTACAATCCTCTAAAGTTCTTCCTTGCTTAAGCCCCAAGGAAGACAAAACAGATCTCAACTCTTCCACTGTAATAAACCCATCTCGATTCTGATCAAACACATTGAAAGCTTCTCTTACATCTTCTTCCTCATCTCTCTCCTCCATTATCGTCTGATATAATCCTCCAAACTCTTCGATGTCAACGTATCCATCACCGTTGAGATCAATCTTCTCAATCATCTGAACCAAGTCTTTATCTGGAATGTAGATTCCAAGATTCTCTAATGAATCGTTGAGCTCTTTCTTCGTGATTTTCCCGTCGCCGTTTCTGTCGAACATTTGGAATATCCGAGAAAGCTCTGCTTGATCCATGGGGTTTATTAGAAAGGTTTTGAGAGATTTAACGTGAACAAAAAGGTAAAAGATGGGTTTATAGATAAGCAGAAGACGAAGAAAGACTTGTTCTTAAAGAAAAGGAGTGGTTGCCATTTTTGAAAGATTATTACAACTGTGTGTGATCGTGGTCTGCACCAGTTTTTCTGTTGAACTGGTCTTAAAATAGGGCTTTGTCCTTCGAGAAGGCTCAAAAACTAATTTTATCGATGATGTTTACACACGGAATGTACACACAATTACATCACGATTGTTCAAGATTAGAAGAGACAGTTCTTCAAACAATATTTGAAAAACAAACTTAATTAAATATTAATCAGTCGTTGATGTTTGATTATTTTTTTCAATATAGTAAAAGTAAATATAATAATGGCGTTTAATATAGTTTAGGTCTTAATCACTTAATTGATAGTTTGATAATCCTATTAATAAAAGATCTTAAATTATGTTGTATCACAAGACCTTATAAGCCAGAAAGTAATAGTTTTCGGGATATTATCGACTATATCATCATGATTTTCAAATATATGTAACTCTAATGTTTTACAAAATTTTAGTTTTACAAAACTTTTAGGTTTTTGAAAACTATTATCCATCAAATTAATATGTTTTTCTAAAATAAAAAAATTATAACATTTTTTTAAAAAAATCAATTCTTGTTGACTATTATTTACCAAGTCGGTAAAAATTTATTTAAAATACAAAATTGTAATGTTTTGAAAATCTCTCAATTTTTGGACAATTATCCACCAGATGAATATTATTTCCCAAATTATAATGTTTTACAATATTTCTTAATTTTATGGACTATTATCCATAAAATTCAAGCGTTTTACAAAGTCTCCTAGTTTTTGTAGATTATTATCCATCAAATGAACATAATTGTTTTCGAAAATCTCTCAATTTTATATACTATTATCGACCAAACTAGTAAATTTTTTATAAAATATAAAATCCAAGAGCATACCAAAATCTATAAGTTTTTATAGACTACTATCCACTAACTGATCAGAATTTCACAAAATTCTAGCGTTTTATAAAATATCTCAGTATTATAGACTATTATCCACCAAATCATTATAATTTCCTGACACCAAATTCTACCATTTTAAAAATCTTTTAGTTTTTATGGACTATTATCTACCAAATCAACATAATTACCCAAAATATCTAATTCTAGCATTTTATAAAATATCTTATTTTAATGGAATATTATCCATAAAATAAGCATAATTTCTCAAAAATCATTATTCTACTATTTTACAAAATCTTTATTTTTATGGATTATTATCCACCAAAGTAGTCAAAATTTTCCAAAATACAAAATTCTAATATTTTACAAAAACTCTTAGTTTTATGGACTATTATCATACAAATGAATAAAAAAATTCGAAATATACAAAATTCTAGCTTTTGATAAAATTCCTCTAGTTTTTATGGACAATCATCAAACAAATGAACATTTTTTTCTAAAAGTCTAACGTTTTACGAAATCTTTCAATTTTATTGATTATTATCTACCAAATAAGCATAATTTTTTTAAAAATAATATAATTCTAGCATTTTACAAAAATCACTAAAATTTCACAATATAAAATTCTAACGTGTTACAAATTTCTTAAGTTTTGATGGATTGTTATCTACCAAATATTGAGCATATTTTTTTTTCTATCCACAAAATTTTAATGTTTTACAGGAAAGATTTGATAAATTAATAAGGTTGATAACATGCAAATGAGTATTTAATATCTCATATGTATGTTTTCATATACCTTTGAAGTTAATTGTGAGTGCTAAATCTTATGTATATACTATATTAGATATAGGCAAAATACCTAGTTTTACGATACTTGAATTAAATTAAGAGGTACATAATCTGTCCTCCTCACTATTTTGTCTCTATGCCTCACTAACGACAATTTGTTCGTCGCTAAGTTGTATTTTCTTGTAGTCAAAATATCTGTTTTCAAATTTCTACACATAATTAATTCTATAATTAAAAACTTTTAAGAGAATTTTGTTGAATTAGGTACAGTATAGAGTTATGAAAATGGTTTAGTAAGAACAATAATGCATTGTGGAGGATTTGAATGTCAAAGACATGATTGGTTTTAGTAAATGTCGTTCTCATTCATTTAAAAGATCATTTTCTACTATAAAAATCGGTCATTCAATACTTTCTGCTTTGGGCATAACAAGAGATAGTGTATTAAAAATCGGTCATTGATTCATTCATTCATTTAAAAGATCATTTTCTGCTTTGGGCATTAAAAATCGGCCTATTTTGTTGTTGAGCATTAAATGTGTTCAAGGGAAGGTGAGAGAGAACCATCTTATAAACTTCATTCTCAGCTTATGCTCTCTTTAATAATGGCTGACAAAAACTCACTTAAGAAATGCTTTATTTTCATCATTTTATCCATCAATTTCATGTTTCTTCAAGCCGGAACAACTATTCCTACTGCTCAAATCTATACGAAGAAGACTCAAGTTGTTCACATGGACAAATCTGCAATATTGCCTTCAAAGATATTAGCCTCTCTAATGGAATCCAAATCGCATGACGAAGAAGGTATGACATAATATAGTACTCTACGCTTATGATATTAGCATTTTCATTTTCTTCCAACACCATTTTCACTGAATCAGGTATGTTTTTTTACAACCTTTTTTCTATGTCTTTTGTAATGCACAATATATATATATATATATATATATATATATATATATA
>OVAU01003773.1:0-10738 GCA_900406315.1 Biscutella laevigata subsp. laevigata
AGATGATACTTCAAACTGGTATGTTGTTATGAGAGCACCACTTAGAGGTTATCATGAGTTAGAAACAGATGGGGATTTAGGTGGTCCATCATTGCATGTACAAGAAGTAGATGATGGTGATATTGATGCTGATGATGATGGTAGTATATATGTTAGGGATGATTGTGAAGGTTTATTGGTTGTAGAATGAAATTGTATTGATGTTTCTGATTTTTTGTTCGAATTTTGTAAACATGGAAACAGCTTCTGATTTTAATATAATGCATTGGTTATTTTGGTTATTTTTTGGATTTTCATATTATAAATATTCTTGTATTAAATAATTTCTACAAAAAAGAAATCAAATTATAAATTTTAATATTATTATATAATTTCGGGTTATTCTTAAAAAGTAATGACACACATAATTTGCTATCTTTGTATACGAAACTGCTATAGTTATGACCCAATAATTATAGAAACCCAATGCTATAGAAATGAAATATCAAAGCTATTATTGTCCAAAGTTTGATAACAATTATAAGACGCTATTATAAAATTAAATCAATTGCATAGGAAAACACGCTATTGTAAAAACGTATATAATAGCAGACAAAATAAACGCGATCTAAAGTCTAGGACCTACTATGACGGGCGCTGTGAGAGCGCTTAAGGAATCGTCATCGTTGCTCACGATAGCGGTTTTCGGCCGCTAAGGAAAGCCATATTTCTTGTAGTGTTTGGTTCATACGTCTCTAGTTCTAGGCTTTATATCGGTCAGTGCCCCGGTGAACCCCGACCGTTATCTTCTTCATGTTTCTTTTTTTCTTTTGTATTCTGGTCTTGATACCAGTGAAAGTAATCGATATTGATCACCAAACACCCTTCTCTTTATATACCGGTGAAAGTGACCGGTGTGCATCCTGAGTTTTGATCACTTGGGCGTTTTGTTCCCTTTTCCTCCTCTTTGATCCACTTCTTGAACAACTCCATCCTTGCACATGAAATCGCAAATAACATGCAAATGCAAACTAAACGACTCTAGATGCATTCTAATCTAATGCAAAGTGCAACAAAATGGATCATTAAAACCGTTGAAAACACAACCTATCAATCATCCTAAGCCTTAGATCCAACTTGTCAGGTCGAACCCAGACTACATATCGGTTTCTAAGGAACTCGATTTATCTTTTCTGGAAACCTAATCCTAACTTGAACCCTAGCAGTCCCTTTTGTATAACCTTAGATTTGATCTAATGATCTACTCAGACATAGTTGATACAAACAAACAAGTCATTGTTGAAAGCATAAAACGATACTTAAAAAGAATAAAAACAGGGGTCCCAGATACAAAATTGTCAATTCTAAATATATCTCCCCTAGCAAATCAAAGTAAAAACCTAGTTGCAGAAAAACAGTAAAACTAAACAATATAGAAAAAGCGTAACATAATTCGTGTCTCTCTGGTGCTTGTATAGGGTCTAGTGACGTCACCAGGGCACAAGTGGCCTTGGGCTTCAAAATGAAACTTTCGGGAAAGTCGGCTTCAAGGTTCGATCAAACTCAGATAAGGTTCGATCGAACCGGCTTGGTCTACGTCACTGAATCTAGATCTTCTCGCTCTAGTTTGAACCGTCTTATTTTGAAAAGGGTTTAATCGAACTCCAAGAAGGTTTGATCGAACCGGGCCCTACTTCCTTCTGGGCTTTGTTTTAAACGGATCCGGCCCATTGGTCTTTGCTCGAAGGGAAGGTTCGATTGAACCCTAGGGGAGTTCGATCGAGCTGTGGTCTAGACGGGATTTGACTTCTCCAGAATTCCATCCAAGAATGCCCAGAACTCATCTATCCCCGAACTTCCTCCTCAGACATGTGGAATCCTGAAAGGAGACAAAGAGACTCCAAAAGTTAATAACTAAAAAATGGGTTCAATATCCTATCAAAGGATGAGACTGAAACCCCTAGAAACATGACATATCAATAACAAATTCCATGGTTTACCCTCTGTGAACCAATTCATATATCTCCAGATTTGAATCAATTTGTGACACTACCAGGGCGAATGGAGTACCATAAGATGCTCTAAAGTGTAGGTTATTTGAGTTATCCCCTGTAGAAAAAGCCCACAACTGGTAACATTGATCCCCTGTAGAAAAAGCCCACAACTGGTTCCTTCAGCTACCTCAATGTTCTATTGGAAGCTGAGAAGAGTACAAGACTTCCTTTTGGGATAATTTTGCACTAAGGCTAGGTCTATTCAACTGGGGAACAAGATAGCCATCTTTCTACAAGTTAATGACAGAGACCTACCATGAAGCTAGCAATACGCTCCAGACTGCTACCACCATGGGTACTCAGAGGTATCAGTGCTTTATATTTTTTACAATAGTGTTGCAGAAAAGTACCAGAACCCATTGGATACCGCCAACAATGAAGATTTAATTACAAAGACTGTTGAGGAAGCTCATTAGTTGATCGAGAACATAACTGTAAGTAGTGCTGACAATCGTTTAGACTATGACAGAGGAACAACTGATTCAAAGCTTATTTCCAAGGAGATTAAGGAGATCAAATCCCAAGTTGCACAACTATTGAACAGAGGCTTCAACAACAAGTACAAGAACCACATGAACCTATCAAACTAACTCTCCAACAATTCAACTACAACAACAATAGAACTCATGACTCACTTGAAGATTTTGAATACTCAAGTTGTCCAACTTGCTTCATCAATCACACCACCACTAGGAGAATGCTCCCATGTAAGTCTGAAACATCCAGATGAATCAGTGTTGTTATTGTATCAGGAGAAGGGATCGTTGCTCCAAGCGGAGAGGTTCCTTTCACCCAGATTAAGTAAACAAAGAAATGAAAACAAGTAAGGAAAATAAATAAATCAATTGCAAATAAGAAAACTTAATAAAAATAAAAACGTTAGGTCTTTGGGAGATTCAATTTTTGGATCTCATGATCTAATTGGTTAATCTAAGAGTGACATTAGTGTACCATCTCGAGCTCGGCAATGGTTGTTTGGCCTTACTCCACTCTCGTGGTGCATTATGACCATCAACCACACGACCGAAATAACCAAAAGCGATCAGATTCATTCTCTTGGTGGCCAGACTAGCATTATTATGAGATTTAGCCAATTTGCTTACAACCAAGAGATTCTTAAAGAAAGTCTAGGCATAAGATTTTTTCTCTATACAAAGTTCATCTCGGTTGCTCTCTTAACAAATGGTTCCGATATTCTCATGATTATGCCTCTATGAGATGTCTCTTGGGTCATTGGTTAGATGATAAACCTAACTAAGCATTACGTATGGGTTGAGATCGAAAACTCTTAGAAAATACTCTTACGAACCAAACTTACTAGACTATGGAATCCAAAAGTCTGTGTTTTCGGAATGTAATTAGAATATATTAGAATATCCTCCCGTGATCAAGAGACATATTTCTAATTAGATATGTATTTTACTTATTAAGACCAAAATAAAAATATTATCGTTTCACCACAAAGGCAGATTTCTAATTAGAATCTCTGTCACAAGATGCAAATATAAATAAGAAACGAATTTGAATGAAAAAAAATAGTTTCTTTGTTTCGACTTTACTTTTGTTTTATATCATTGTTTCTTATGAGAGAGTGACATATTATTTATATTTACTTTTAGATGGATTTTCTTAGAATGTTCTTCTTAAGTGAAAACTATAGTTACAGATGCAAATTCAGCTTTTTCATCTTTCTTTTGAAATTTGTTATGATATAAGTCACAATTGAAGAAACTGAGTATAAAACATCAAAGGTGAAATATGGGCCATTGCTGAGACCAGATTTTGTTGACGTATAGGAGATTAGAGCCCTTGGCTCTCTATCAAACCATGAAGATTATAATTTGGTTCGGGAGGGACAAACACTAAAGGCAGGAAGACCAAGGCGTCAAAGAATCACATTTTGTTTTAACAGATTCAATATGTCGTTTGGAACATCTTTTAAGATTATTTTGTGTGCTAAATTAGAGATATAACCTAGCTATATTCTAGGAATTTAGAATATTATTTATCACATTATAATTGCTTAATACCAATACGTATCTACGTATCTATGTTAACTGAAAAGAAAAAGATATTATATTTTGCTATGTATGTATAGACACTAATCTATTCTATAAAAATAGGGTTTATCTACTTAAAAAAATCATATTGGACTATATTATAGGTTGATTTAAATTAAATATCTCTAACCAACTAACTAAGGTATTAAATAAAAATATTTAATTAAATAATCATATTAATCAATTAATTTTCGTCTATATTTATTATATGGATAATATAATAATTTTTAAATTTAAACTAAAATATCTCTAACAAACTGAATAATATATTAAATTAAAATATTAATAAAAATATGTTGGATTTATCTAATTACTTTCTAACAAAATTATTTCAAACAAAAAATTATTAATAAAAACTAAAAATAGAAATCATTGGTTAACTAACAATATTAGTAATAAGTTGGATATTTAGATTAAATTAAAAATATTTAAAATAAAAAATTCAGTGTATTTTAAATTTCATCAAAATAAAAATTTATTTTAATAGATAAATATAAGGTTAAAAAATATTCCTCTACTATAATAATCTTCATAGAATTAACATTAATATTTTTTGACAATATATTAATATTAATTTTAAAATAAATATCCGCACATGTTGCGGACTCAATTCTAGTTAGGTTTTAGAAAAGAAACAAAAAATTCAATAGAAATCAGACGAAGAGAGACCTCATAATTTGTGAGATGATGGTCGGAGATAGGACTGGGCACGAAGCGAATATCCGGATATTTGGTATTATTAGAATTGTGACTCACGCCATGTGTGGGATAAAATATTAATATATTATATATTTTAATAATTTTTTAATTTATACTAAATCAAAAATAATATTTTGATTTTTTATAAATGTAAATATTTAATATTTACTTATGTATGCATTTCATTTAACTACCAAAATAGATAATAAAACAAAAACTTGTGTAACTTGGATGCCGACTAAATCAAGTTTACGAATTATAGTTCAACATTCTAAGCATGTTACCTTATTTATATAATTGCTTTATATTCTATTATTACTTTTGAGATGTTTTAAAAATATAATTTTCTTTATAAATTGAGTATTTCATATCCGTTTTCAAAAATTTGAATCACATAAAACTCTAAAACAATCTTACATATTTTATTATAAGAATTGTATATTAATTCATTTTTTTATATAAGAATGATATCAAATAAATATAAATAGGACAATATATTAATAAAAAAGTATGATATGATTACATATGAGATATTCTTTTTATAATTGAAATAACTACAATATAGAAACATGTATAGTATTTTTGTATTTATGGTAATGACATTGCGTAATTTCATAAGAAAACTAAATCTTATTTTAATTTAATCTAAAAATGCACCAGAGAATGCCACATCAACATTTTAGTCCCAAAAAGATTCTGGTTGCGACACCTAAGCAAAAAATAGCTATTTTAATATATAGGGGGTTTGTGATTTGCTTCAGTTTTAACGAATATCTGCTTTTTTTATTTGCTTCGATCCGAAAATTTACGGATATCCGGATATTCGGGGTTTATACTATTATTTGCGAATAGTTTGTTTCGCTTCATTTCATTTAAATTTGTTTATTTAATATTGTTTTAAAAACATGTATAACTAATAAAAATAGTAAAATATAAATACTAAAAAAAAGATTATATACTAAATATTGTTAACATGCATTCAAATACGTTTTGAAAAACCAAAAAAATAGAGCACTCAAAGTACGTAAAAATTCCAAGAAAACATGTCACCAACACAACTTCAAAACTAAACTCCACAATTGATGCAACTAACGTCTTAATTCCTGATATAAATATTTTTATTGTTTAATAAACATTTTTCTATAATTATAATAAAATTTTAAGTACTATACTTAAAAAAACAAAAAATTATATATGGCTACGTATATTATAATATATATTCACAGAAATATTAATATATATATTTTGGATCAAAGTGGATATCTGATTTTTTCAAATTTAATATTTGTATTTGCTTCGGTTTTTTACGAGTACTCTGATTTCACTATTTGATTTGCTTCGAAATTTTACGGATATCCGAATTTTACGAATCAAATCGAAGCAAATAGCAGATCGAAGCGGATCTAACGAATATTTTGTTCAGGCCTAGTCGGAGATGTGAATATCCCTCCAGATCTCAACTTAGAGATACTCAAGAAACTTCCGACTAAGTCTATAGTGAGGTTTCTATGAGTCTCGAAGCTATGGAAAACAATTATAAGAGACTATAGATCGTGATTCGATCTTTGACTCAACCTTTGTACGTGTGATCCCCACTTCATCTTCGAAAAGGAGCATTGGCCGTCGTTGCCGGGTACTTCACAAATCCTCTCCTTTGCTTACTCTCATCATCAAACCACACACCAAGAAAAACAACTACACTCTCTCCACGAAACCTTCGGGGATATGGACTGCAGTAGTACGTTTCAATACGTACGTGGCTTGATCGGATACCGATCATCACGACAGTAGTTCACAATACACAACCCTACTACTAGACCGTCTGTTTCCTTACCCGATGCATCCAGTTGTTCCTTCTTTTTCGGGTATGACCCTTTGAATAACCAATACAAAGTAGTGTGTCTGCCAACAAAGCACTCAGAGACGTCTTGTCAAGTTTACACATTGGAAGATTTGGAAAACCAATGGAGGAATATCCCATGTGGGATTGAACATCACTATGCATTTCACCCTGCTATAATCTACTACAAGGCGCTGACGACAGTATTGGGTTATAGTTTCGTTTTGGTAAGTTTTGATGTCAGGGTTGAGAGATTCAATCATGTTAAGACACCAGAAAAACTGTCGATTGGAGACCCGACTCTTGTAGTTTACCAAGGGAAGCTAGGATGCATATGTGAAGACACCTCGACATGTATTTGTGGGTCTTGGAAAACATCGAGAGAGAGAGACAGGAGTGTTCGAAGATTACATATGTTGATGTGCTTCGCGATTTACCAAGTGTTGTCAAATTTGCCGGTATCACTCATCCTGGTGGTGAAATGGTTTTTCTTAGTCAGTCACGTTTTCCTAAGGACTCATCAGTAACTGTTTATTATTATGATACGAAGCGAAAGGCAAGTAGAAGAGTTAGAATGATAAGGATTCACTTGTAACACTTATCGATCTTGTGAAAACGCTATTCTTTATTTCAAGAGTAAAAGGAATACAAGCTGCAAGATCAAAAGATCACAGTTCGATCTTAAGCTCTGCGTAAATCTCCAATGTTCAAGAGCCTTGTTCAAGACTCCAAAACTTCAAAGATACCCAACTAATACTATCCAGCCCCTTTAAATAGTAGGTGTGGAATTACAAACAATAGACTCAAAGCAAATAACAAAAATAACGACAGACTTATAATTAACCAACTCTCGACACAAACACAACTGAGCCTAGCTGCTGCTTTGTCTACCTTTGCGCCGAGTATACACGTTATGAAGCCTATCACTACCTGCCGGTTTGAAAGCCAGCTTGTCCTCAAGCTGGAAGTCAGGGTACTGATGTCGCAACTCGTGCCACTGTTCCCATATACTTCCACTGCACCAAGACCTGTAAACGTCCCTCGGAATCGTGACGCGTTTGCAGAATTAATTCAGGTTCCATCACAAACTCAGTTGTGTCCGACAGAGTTAGAGGCAGGGGATTGACAATGTAGTGTGCCCCTAAGACCGACTTGAGTTGTGAAACATGAAACACGGGGTAGATGCGTGAAGTCTTTGGAAGCTTAAGCCTATATGCCACCTTCCCAATCCGCTCTAGTACTTCGAACGGACCATAAAACCTTGCAGCCAGTTTCTGACAAATTCGTTTTGCTACTGATTTCTGCCTGTAATGTTTGAGTTTTAAGAAAACCATAGTACCAATGTCAAACTCCAAATCTCTCCTTTTCTTGTCAGCGTTATTCTTCATTGCTTGCTAAGCGTGAAGAAGATGAGCTTTGATTGAAGTTAACATCAGATCTCTGTCTTTTAACAAAGTCTCCAGCTCAAAGTCCGTAGTTGAACCTGTTTCAAAACGTAATAGCTGTGGAGAAGGACGGCCATAAACGACGTGAAACGGAGATGTCTTGAGGCTGGAATGGTAGGCCGTATTGTAACACAGTTCTGCCCAGCAGAGATAACGAGCCCAAGTCCTCGGATGTTCTGATGCAAGGAAACGCAGGTACGTTTCTAAAGTGCGGTTTACTACCTCCGTTTGACCGTCAGACTGAGGATGGAAAGCCGAGCTGAATTTGAGCTTTGTCCCAGCTGAACGAAAGCATTCAGTCCATAATTTACTGAGGAAAATGCGATCGCGGTCTGAAACTATTGTAGTTGGAAAACCATGTAAGCGGACAAGTTCTTGGGTAAAACGCAGAGCAACATCTCGAGCTGTAAACGGATGGCCTAGACCGAGGAAATGTGCATACTTGCTGAGGCGGTCTACCACCACCAAAATCACATTGAACCCAGAAGAAAGCGGCAGGCCCTCCACGAAATCCATGCTTAAATCAGTCCATATCTTCGTTGGAATAGGCAGTGGTTGTAGGAGTTTTGCTGGCGAGAGTGTGGAATACTTGTGAGTTTGACAAATCAAACATTCAGAAACAAATTTCTCCACATAACGTCGCATATCGTGCCAATGAAAAACTTCTTGAACACGTTTGAGAGTTCTCTGAATCCCTGAATGGCCCCCTAAAATCCCAGAGTGAAATTCAGTGAGAATCAGAGGAATAAAACGAGAAGAAGAGGGGATCACCAGGCGCCCTTTGTAGAATAATAGCCCCTCGGCGATTGTATACTTGGAGGAGGCAGGCTGTGAGGACAAGAGCTTTTGCTTTTGAGTCGCGATGTCCTCGTCCGCGGAAATTTCGGCCAAGAGCTCCTATTTCTCAATTGCTTGAGGAATTGTTACTGACAACACCGAGAATTCAGAAACCGAGAGAGCACAATAGTCCATACGAGACAATCCATCTGCTGCTCTGTTATCCACCCCTGCTTTTTAGACAATATCGAATGATTAACCTAATAACCGTGTCATCCATCTCTGATACTCCATTGATATTTCTCGTTGATCCAGCAATAATTTGAGACTCTTTTGGTCGGTGTGAACAATGAAATGGCGACCTAACAAGTAGTGGCGCCATTTTTGAATGGCCAAAACAACAGCCATCAATTCCCTTTCGTAGACAGGTTTTAACTGTTCGCGATCTGTAAGACCTCTGCTGAAGTAAGCAATCGGTTGTTTCCTTTGCATCAACACTGTTCCAAGACCCACTCCCGAGGCATCTGATTCAACGACGAATACTTCTTCAAAGTTAGGTAAAGCCAACACTGGTGTGGAAAACATAGCAGTTTTGAGGACATCAAAAGCGGTCTGGGCGTCTGAAGACCACACGAACTGATCCCTTTTAGAAGAGTAGTCAAGGGTTTGGCAATGATTCCATAAATGCGCACGAACAGCCTATAATAGCCTGTGAGGCCAAGGAAGCTACGGAGAGCGCGAACTGATGTGGGAGTCTTCCAATCCCTCATTACGCTGGTCTTAGTTGGATCTGTTGCCACGCCTTCATTAGACAGAACATGACTGAGATATTCGACTTGCTTCAGACCAAAGGAACACTTCTTGCGATTGGCATAAAGATGGTGTTCCTGAAACACAGTTAAAACCATAGTTAAATGTCGAACGTGCTTCTCCATTGATGAGCTATAAATCAGAATATCGTCAAAGAAAACTAAAACGAATTTCCGTAAGAATTGTTTAAAAACAGAGTTCATAAGCGATTGAAAGTAGATGGGGCATTTGATAACCCAAATGGCATCACGACGAATTCGTAATGCCCTTCGTGTGTGCGGAAGGCTGTCTTCTCGATGTCTTCTTCTGTCATTCGTATTTGGTGATATCCCAATCGCAACTCAAGTTTAGTGAAGATTGTAGCTCCATGTAGTTCATCTAAAAGCTAATCGATGACTGGAATAGGAAATTTATCAGGTACTGTTGCGCGATTAAGAGCTCTATAGTCGACACAGAAACGCCAACTGCCTTCTTTTTCTTTACTAATAAAGTTGGGCTCGAGAAAGGACTCCGACTTGGTCGGATAAAGCCGGCAGCAAGCATCTGTTAAACCAGGTCTTCCATTGCTGCCTTGCTCGCATGAGGATAACGAAAAGGCCTGACTGAAGCTGGGCCTGTCCCCGGCAGCAAACGAATGGAGTGTTCGTTACCACGAACAGGAGGTAGGTCACGAGGAATCTCGAATATATCAACAAACGTATCAATAACTCCCTGCAATTCTGGTACACACTTGATGTCGGAGGTCAGATTTTTCTTAGGCAGGGTAATTGTTTTAAATGTTGGAGTCAACATACGCAAAGAAGGTTGATTGTGGAGGTTTGGGTCTCCAAACGCAGTAACCTCACGCCCATCATACTGAAAGGTAAGCTCTTGTTTATTCCAATCAACCATACAAGTGCCTAAAGTAGCTAACCATTGGACTCCCAAGATCATATCAGCACTACCGAGTTCCAACGCAATAAAATCTGTCTTAAAGTTGAGGTCGGCTAATTGAAACTGCACATCGTGACAAATTCCGGATCCCTTTACCGAGATTCCTGATACACGCCTGGCCAGCCTCAAGCTTGAAGCTAG
>OVAU01003775.1:0-10737 GCA_900406315.1 Biscutella laevigata subsp. laevigata
TTGGTTAGGAATATTTAATTTAAATCATTCTAGAAAATAGTTCATTATAAATTTTTTAAGTAGATAAACCTTGTTTTAGTATAATAGATTTTTTTAAACAGTACATTTGAAATTTGGAAATATGTTTTACTTAAAAAATTTCGATATGGAAAAAAATACATAATTTGTTTAAGTAAAATATCTGATTTAATAGATCACTAATTTCAGCCCGATTAATTAGAACTGTAATTATAGACTGTTACTATATACTTTAATAACTTGGGATTGTGAATGCTTTTAAGTTTAATGAAATTACTGAATTTTCAAAAAAAATGTTGAAAAAGTAATTATTATTAATAAAATAGCAATGCTGAAACAATCGTTAATTTTTTCCTATGGATTATTATAATATAAAATATAATTTAAAACAATATGAAAATGGATATTAAAAGAATCAGAAAAATAAATAAAAATTAATTGATCAAAATACCATATTATTCAATTAACATGATTTCATAAATTGTTTTTTTATTAAATTGAGTACAAATAAAATTAATTAAAAATGATGAAAGAGAAACTTTACAGATTCCATTTACGTGATTTGAAAAAATTGGAAAGAAAGGTGGAAGTTAGACTTTGAGGATTGTTATAATTATACACTCATTAAAGTTTGATAAGGTCGATGAAAAAAAAAAAAAGTTTGATAAGGTCAAAAAATACTCTTAACAATTATAACAGCATTAAAAGTCTCTACAGTTAAATAAGCAATCAGGACCTTAATATAATAGAAATGGTAGAATTTATAAAAGTTTTGATTCATGATTCATTAGAGATAAGAGATATATATTATAAATATAATAGTAAATTATATTTAATCTTTTGTATTTAAATATTCTAATTTCAATCAAAATTGAAGAATTTTTTATAACATTATTTCATTATCATTTTTATGAATATAAACTTAAAACAATTAACAACAACATGAGATGCCACTACAAAAAGTTAATTTAAAGAACAAAATTAAAATATTTTGTAAAACTAAAAATTTATATGTATCTATATATAAATTAATATTTAGAGCTAGTTAATTATTACAAAATTAGATGTAGATAAATATGAATTTGTTATACAAGATTTTTCCAAGATAAATTTAACAAAATTATAAAATTTAATATAACTTATCTTAATATCCAAACTAATTCTTAATATAAATAATACTCTTAATATGCTCATACTATTGTTTTTTTGCTTATAAATAATCTCTATAATATTATCTAGAACTAAATCTATAAAATAAACTTAAATTGTACAATATTATGTCAAAAAGTACGAAATAACAATATTTAAATAGTATTTCAAGGTAAAATATGAAGACTATTCAATGGTCCAACATATAGACTTACATGTAAAATTATGACCCAAAATAAATTTATAACTATTAATATTTAATAGCTAACATGACTAACTAATATTACTTTTCTATACAAAGTATAAAGTTATATAAACTTTACAAAAAAATATTTAATATTTATTAGATATCCCCATTTAAAATTAAATATCATAAAATTTACTAAACTAAAAATATCATAAAATTATATTTTAAAAGACATCACTCTGTATATAATGCGGGTACAATCCTATTATTATATTAAATTTGAATATTTTAATATCTTGGTTTTCGAAATACTTAATTTTTGGGATTTAAAATACTTAGATTTTATTGGTGCTATATAAAATATATCACAACTAACTAAAATATAAATCTAAATACTCTACTAGATATCACAACTAATTAACATAATTATCTAAATATAACCATCCATTCGGAAACTAATATTTAAATAGATTTCATATTCTATATATATATATATATATANATATATATATATATATATATATATATATTCGAAAACTATTTATCAACCAATATTCAATTTTAATAATAAAGACTTGAAATAAACATAATTTAACTATATATTCATATAATAATAATATTTTTTTCAATATATGTAAACATTCGAATTTTAAATGACGTACATAAATTATTTAATCTATGAAATAAATCAATATTCTGTTATAATCCTATATATCATAATATATAGATAAATAGTAGTTAAAACATATTTAAAATTCATAAAAATTATAATCTGTCATATATAAAATTAGAAAACTTCTTTTATTTGATTAAGTTTTTAGGTTGGTCATTATTGCTAGCCAATTTAAGTTATTGTCTAGTTAGAGCACCGATGACATATCTATTGTTTCCAAAATCAATAGTGTACTTAAAATTCTTGAAATGTACCTACAAAGAAGTCGCAAAGGTCGGCGCTCAATTCTGAATCAAGGACACCCCACTAACAGATCATAAATACTAGTCTAAGAACCAATGATTTCATTCTTTCCAATGGAAAATTTCATCTCAGGTCTTAAAGTATTTGTCTGGGAGTCAAAGCTCTGCAAAAAAGTCAATATGAGTTGTTGTTCCTATAGTTGAAATACTTGAAAACAAAGCTACCAATGTCTGTAAGTTTTGCTACCATATGAGATTTCACACCTCATACACTCAAATTAATTGACCATATAGAAAAAGTAGAGTGATCCAATAGATTTAGTTTATTGTTGGTCTGGTGAGAAGATGTTCTCCATTTGTGACCCATACAAAAATTCTATATCAGTCTTCCTTGATCATTAACTCGAGATACTACTTCGAACTTGGGATGGATTTAAGAAATCAAACCCAAACACATCTCCAAAAACACAATGATTTGGTTGATTGAAAATTTCATAATCTTAAGAAGAAGGAGATGTGTTCTTCTAGAATATCTCTAACCTTTTTATATCTCTTTTACCCCAATTGTAGGGTGCCAAAAATCAATAAATTAGTATGCGTGGACATGTTCAAAAGAGCCAACCACAATAGTCTACGTTATTTACTTGTAAAGATTATAAAATTCATTTGACCCAATGGTCAACCTCGAGTATATGCATTGGTTGATTGTTATTGCGAGGCATTTTGAGTTATTATCTAGTTGGAGCACCGGTGGCATATTCCAAACTAGTATCAATTCCAAAAGTCAATATTGTGCTTAAACTTTTGAAAAGATACACATGAAAAAGTTTTTTTCGGTCATTGTTGAAATTCTTGAAATGAAACTACCATTGTTGGTAAGTTCTGCCACCATCCGAGACATCACACCTCATTCAGTCATAAATATGTATTGGACAAGGGCACATTTCTATGGCGATTGCTATAATTTTATGACTAGTAACATTGAAGAGACATTTAACAATGCAATTTAAAAGGAGGAATTCACGAGTCACAAATCTAAATATGCTTATATAGTCCATGTTGACGAGATGTTTAATGATGCATGCGTATTAAACATCAAAGTTTAATTACTCCACAAGTTTATGAGCAAATAACCAATATTCAGCTAAATATAACAGATTTTCAAGTATATTATGCTAGAGTTATAAAGTTATAGGTGTTTTTTGGTCAATGACATAATGTTTAATCTAAGGAGAAGAAATGTAGTTGTAGAGTTTATGACAGACGTAAAATCTCATGTAACCACGCTTTGATGGATGCATAATGTAAAAGAGTGACATAGAGTCCATTGGTTGGAGATTCTTACAAATCTAATTATTTTATACAGTTTAAGTTGACGAGATGGTTTAATGATGCGTGCATAAAGAACATCAAAGTTTTATTACTCCATAAAATGATAAACAAATCACTAATATTCAACTAAATGTAGCAGAGTTTCAAGTATATTATAATGGAGTTATAAAGTTATAGGTGTTTTTGTTAATGACATAATGTTCAACATAATGAGAAGAAATGCAGTTGTAAAGTTTATGAAAGAGTTAAGATCACATGTGATCAGTCTTTTATGGTTGCATAATGTAAATGAGTGACATATAGTCTATTGTGGGGCATTGTTACAAAATTTCTCTATGGATGCAAACATATGAAGATATGATAGTACTTCATAAATATTCAACTAAAAATGACAATCTAAAATATTTTTTTTTGTCAACATTCATAACTTATTCATAATAAATTTTTGTAAGTTTCATTACGAGAATACCTTCTGGCAGAGTGAAAGAGAATATGATAGCTTCAGCATGAAAAATACCGATAAAAGTGGACAATAATTCATATGTTGTCTAGTTGTAAGCATAACCCTTTATATGTTTTTACCTTACTTACAACATGTCAAAAATCAGATAATTTTATTAGTTTGTGTGAACAGTGCAAATGAGTCGACCAATATATGGTAAGTTGACATAAACCAATATGAGTTCAACTTACAATATTTATTATGAAGTAGTGTTTATATTTTGTGATTCCAAAAAAGTTGAGATGAACCCTTTCGAATCACATAATTAATGATATTTTATCATTTCTGTTTTTGGTTTTGGTTGAGAATTGTTTGCAATCCAAATATAAGAACTTGGCGGTTGACTATCCAAATTAGAATTCGGTCTCAGAAGATTTTGGAGGCCATCTTCTGTTATCTTTTCTGTTTTATGTTAGTTGGTGATAGTCTTTATGACTGTTATTTATTTTCAGGGTGGGTTTTAGTTGGTAAGGTCTTGTATCTCACTCGTGGGAACAAGCTATCTGTAAGGGTTGTTTTTCTTTGTTTAAGCCTTCCAATAATAAACATCAGTTGGTTTTATTTGTTTGGTAACATGAGGAGATGGATGAGGGGTTTGAATGGAAATCTAGAAATAAAGGGCTCGGTAAAGGAGAAGGGAATATCAATATCGCAAGAGATAGGGCAGATATGCGATCAATATTATATGATTAAGGGTAAGGGGATGCACTACAATGCTTTTGTTTTACAGGTACCGAGACGGGCATTAGAAGAGGAGATTGTGCTAAGTGTGGCAGGAGGGCCAAAAAACAGAGAGGAGGACCGGCCAAGGGTGATTGACGGGGTGTATCCGTTACGTATCCTTTTACAGGTTGGGAGAAAAATGCTGGAATATTGAATGGTGTGGATATGTTAGGACTAAGTAGGGGGGCTAAGAAGAGAATGTGTGAGGGTGATTTGGGAAGACTTCCTGACTTAAAATGGGTGACGAGAAGGGGAGGAATTATTAGAGCAAACCATTTTAATGAATATAGGAATACTTAGCTGGAATTGCCAAGGGGCGGGAAGTCAGCCTACGATAGCAAGAATTTCTATTCTTATCTGAGACAAAACAAGATCGGACTTATTTGCAGGATTTGCAGGTCCATTTCGGATACGACAGACTGATTACGGTAGACCCGGTGGGACGAAGTGGAGGTTTGGTGCTCTTCTTTACGGACAAGTATCCAGTGGACGTCTTGACAGAATGTGATAGATTCATTGACATCCAGGTACAGATTAAAAACAAAACTACCTTTTTAACTTTTGTGTATGGTGAACCGGTTAAAGGAAAAAAGGAGGTAGTCTGGGAAAAATTGACGAGAATTGGCTTAGTCCGAATGGAACCTTGGTTTTTGATTGGGGATTTCAATGAAATCCGTAGTAACGGGGAGAAACAGGGGGGCCGAGAAAGGCATGTGAACTCTTTTCTACCTTTCAACGGGATGATCTCTGCCTGTGGGCTCACTGAGTTCCCCAGTAGAGGGGACAATATGTCTTGGAGAGGACGAAGAGGGGCGGGAATAGTCCGATGCAAATTGGATCGGGCACTCGGCAACGCTGACCTGCATAATTGTTTAAATATGTCGTATGTGGAGTATATGGAGATGATCGGGTCGGACCATAAACCAGTGTTTGCTACTCTCCAGGGTAAGAAAAAGGTAGGAAAAGGGCAATTTAGATTTGACAAACGATGGGTAGGCCGTGACAGGCTGATGACAGCTATAGAAGAGGGCTATAGAAAGGGAACTTTTGGTTGATAAGATCCAGTCTTGTAGGACAAAAATTTCAAGGTGGAGGAAAAAATCGGACGAACGGGAAAGGAGAACGATATCAGACCTGAAAAAGAGTTAAAACGAGTCCAGGAAGATGATAATAGTTCCCCTGAGGAAATTATGGAGATAAAGAGGCAAATCAAAAGGGCATACCGAGATGAAGAACTATTTTGGAAACAAAAAAGTAGAAATATGTGGCTAAAAGAGGGAGATAAGAACACAAAGTTCTTTCATGCTATAACGAAACAGAGAAGAGCTAAAAACAGGATTGTGGGTATTTATGACAAGCAAGGTAGATGGGTGGAAGAGGGACAAGGAGTGGAATCGGTGGCGATTGACTATTTCACAGATATGTTCACATCAACGCATCCCGCAACGGTGAATGCGGTATTGGAGTGTGTGGACAATAAGGTAACAGGTCAAATGAACGAAAGGCTGACAGAGATAGTGACAGAGATGGAAGTAAAGCAAGCCCTGTTTATGATGCATCCGGAGAAGGCGCCTGGACCAGACGGAATGACGGCAATGTTTTTTCAAAAATCGTGGGATATAATAAAAAGTGATTTGGTGGATTTGGTAAACAATTTCATGGAAACAGGGGAGTTTGACGAGCGTCTTAATGAGATAAATATTTGTCTTATCCCAAAGACGAATCGCCCAACTCAAATGTTTGAATTCAGACCGATCAGCTTATGCAACGTGGGGTACAAGGTAATCTCTAAGGTATTATGTCAGAGATTGAAAGGGATCCTGCCGGGGTTCATTGCAGAAACACAATCAGCCTTTGTACCAGGTAGATTGATTTCCGATAATATCCTGATAGCACAGGAGATGTTCCATGCTATGAGGACAAATAAAGCATGCCAAAACAATTTCGTCGCAGTAAAAACGGATATGAGTAAAGCGTATGACAGATTAGAGTGGAAGTTCGTGGAAAAGGTTTTACAAAAGTTGGGTTTTGATGAAAGATGGGTAAGGTGGATGATGAAATGTATAACGTCGGTGCGCTACCGGGTCCTTATCAATGGTCTGCCGCACGGAGAAGTATTCCCAGAACGGGGATTGCGACAAGGGGATCCGTTATCTCCGTACTTGTTTATTTTATGTACGGAAACATTGGTGGCCAACATAAGGTGTGCGGAAAGGAATCAAAGTTGGACGGGGATTCAGGTGGCAAGAACCAACCCCCCTATAACACACTTACTGTTTGCAGATGATAGTTTGTTTTTCTGTAAAGCAGATCGGACCCAGATTTCAGTGATGAGGGGCATTTTGGAGGATTACGAAGCAGCCTCGGGCCAGCGGATAAATTATGAGAAGTCCTCTCTACAGTTTGGGCACAAGGTGGAGGAGTTGACGAAACAAGAGGTAACGCAGGTTCTGGGAATCTCAACGATAGGAGGAATGGGTACCTATTTGGGCCTTCCAGAATGTATGGGGGGATCCAAGCACAAGGTTTTCAGCTTCGTACATGAACGCTTGCAGGCTAGGATCCATACGTGGACATCGCGATTCCTATCCAAGGGGGGAAAGGAAGTCTTGATAAATTCGGTAGCCTCGGCTTTACCTACTTTTGTGATGTCGTGTTTCAGANAGAATGTATGGGGGGATCCAAGCACAAGGTTTTCAGCTTCGTACATGAACGCTTGCAGGCTAGGATCCATACGTGGACATCGCGATTCCTATCCAAGGGGGGAAAGGAAGTCTTGATAAATTCGGTAGCCTCGGCTTTACCTACTTTTGTGATGTCGTGTTTCAGAATTCCGAAAGGGGTGACGAAAAAGTTAACGAGTGCGGTGGCAAAGTTTTGGTGGGGATCGGGAGACAAGAGGGGAATACATTAGGCAAAATGGGATGCGGTTTGTCGGCCGAAGGAGGAGGGAGGAATGGGGTTTCGGGACATAGAGACTTTCAATACGGCGTTGTTGGCAAAGCAATTATGGAGGTTAATGGAACATCCAGACTCGCTGTTTGCCAGGGTTTTCAAAGGCAGGTACTATAGGGAAGGGGGTTTTTTGGAACCCCGCAGCTACACATCACCTTCTTATGGGTGGCGCAACATCATCTCAGCTAGATCTTTGGTTCAGAAGGGGCTTATTCATCGGGTAGGATCTGGACACTCCATTTCAGTGTGGGAGGACCAGTGGATCCCAACCGAGTTCCCGAGACTAGCACGGGGATTGGGTCAGTTTTATCACCCAAACCTCCGGGTAAACCAATTAATGGACCCGTCGTCTACAACGTGGAATACTCCACTAGTTCGTCAGCTTTTTGATCAGGAGGATGCAGATATAATCTTGCAAATTCCGATTGGTAGAACCTAAAGACAAGATACACAGGGGTGGTTTTATACAAAAACGGGAAGATATACGGTGAAATCGGGCTACACAGAATGTACAAACTTAAGCAGGGAAAACCATTACTCAATTCAAGGACCGAGAATTGATCCCCTATTCAGGGCGGTATGGCAGTTAAAAGGGCCCTCGAAATTAAAACATTTCTGATGGCATGCTCTATCAGGCTATATACCGATGGGAGGGAAGCTGAAGCGTAGAGGAACAAACAACGACCCCAGATGCCAGATCTGTGGATGTGAAGAGCAGACGATTAACCATGTTCTTTTTGAATGTCCACCGACAGTTCAGGTATGGGCGTTAGCGCAGGTACCAATCAATCGGACAGGAGCCCACTTCACTTCCATTTATGCGAATTTGGACCATCTGCTCTGGCGAATCCCGTCCAAATTTGAGGTCGAAGCATCACCTTGGTTATGGATAGCGTGGTACATTTGGAAGGCCAGAAACTCGAAGTTGTATGAAAATGCTGATCCATCACCTATGAGGATCGCGCGGATTGCCACAATTCAGGCGTTACTTTGGAAAGAGGCACATAGAGAGGAGGATTCACCTGGGTTTCCTCGTGTTCGAAGGGAGTCTTATGATCCTACGACAGTTTTCTGCTGCTCTGATGGCTCATGGGTTCACAGAGACGACCCAGTAGGTTTGGGGTGGTGGTCTTCTGATGTCGCAGGTAATTTGGTCAGACTGGGCGCTAGGAATCTACAGCATAACCGGTCCCCTCTGCACACGGAGGTCGAGGCGGCACTTTGGGCGCTAGAGTGCTTACACAATTCGGGCTTCACTTCGGTGGTCTTGATGACGAATTCTACAGATGTGGTGGAGATGATGGCAAACCAAGAGAATTGGCCAGAGTTTGCGGTTCAGATAGAAGTGTTCAGAAGACTTCAGTCGCGGTTCATTAGGTGCGAGCTGGCGTGGATTCCCAGGACGGAAAATGTCAAGGCGGATGAACTGGCCAAAGCGGTAAGACGGCTTGATTACCTCACTTCGTTCGAAGACGCTGAGCAACCGTTGTGGCTTATCTCAAATTCGTAGTAGTTCGTTTTTCTTGCTGACAAAAAAAAAAAGGTTGTAGTTCTTTCGAGCAACCATGCAACATATGCTAATGTTGCTTTTGCGTCTGATTTTATGTATTTTCTCCACACTGACCATTGTCTCAGTATGACATTGAACTTTTAATTTTGGTCCTAGTTCTTAGTGAACTCACCTCAATGCAATCATGTGAGACATTTGAATTAAACTAGCGAGAATCTTATAGCGTGTCTACCAAAACTGTCAACATCTTATACCTTTTTTAACTTAATAGTTTTCAGGACAACAATGTATGCTAACTGGCAAGTTGAAAAGATCTGCAACGCTTGATCTCTTTATCACTTTAAATTATGGATTCATCTTCAATTTAGAATGCACGAAATAAAAATATGTCAAGCTTATAATACACATTCAAATGTCCAATAGGGAAATGATCAGTACCAAATAGTCTACATGACAATTGATGGTCACATAACTACATATTACGTATGAGAGATGGCAAAAACCAAGTAATTTACTGGCCATTTATGCGCACCAATATATGGATTTCAACTTCCTCTTCCTATCACATTATAATAGCAAAATTGTCTGAACATGTGCACTTTAGAGACTAAGAAAGAACCTTCTAAAATTAACGACAAAAAAGGAACCTCCAACCAGTTTCGAAGTTATTTGGAGATAACTGCTACGAATTTCCTTTGAAATTATAGTTTTAGTATACAAAGATATATGAGATAAAGAAGTAAAAATCCACTTTCCCTCTAAATTTTAATGTTAGTCACACCCATAATGTGTAATACTTTTTAGCTAGTTATAGATTATAAACGTCTTTACCTATAAAACTTGTATATTCTTATAATATGTTTCTAATGTTTGTTTCAATAATTAACTCTTATTTTTATTACTGAAATATTAAACTACATATTTTTTTATTGTGATGGTAATGAATCATCAATCAAAGCTTATATTTAGTTGTTGACAAAAAAAAAAGTTTATATTTTGTTAATAAAATGTTAAGATATATGAACAATCATCTCATATGATACATAATATAGAGACGAAAAATTAGTTATATATAAATAAGATGAAACAATCAATTAAACTTAACAAAAGCAAAAAATAAACTAGATATAATGGAGGAGAAAATAAATAATACCACATAGAAGTGACACCCAAAACTATGGTTTATTTTCTTTGATTGTCGATTAGAAATGCAAGATGCATGTTCATCTAATATAATAACATAATTTGATTCTACAGAAGTTCGTTTGTGTGGTTATTTAGGCTTTGAATTAATAATGAAATGTCTTAATATTGATATTATTTGAGTGACTTGTCATAAGTTTATTATAGAGAATTAAGTGTTGTGAGTTATATATCAATCTCTAGGAGAAAGGTAAGCGATCGATACTGATACACGCCTGGCCAGCTTCAAGCTTGGAGCTAGAG
>OVAU01003776.1:0-10736 GCA_900406315.1 Biscutella laevigata subsp. laevigata
ATATGAGACTAAAAACCCCTAAAAACCAGACGCATCAGCTACCTTGAGAGAAAGTTCTCTTATTGAATGTTTTTTAAAGGATAGCTAAGTGAAAGAGTTTAAATACAAAAAACGTAAAGCAACAAAGAATCCCTAAATGAATGGTTTAAACGGTGAGTTTGCAAAGAAGTTCTTTCAAGTCTCGGACCGGTCAAGCCTTGAAATGTTGGTTTCTTCCTTCCTTTGCACTCTTTGGTGGTTCATACTTAGGCTATTGTTGTGCTCAATTTGCCTCATAAAAACCTGGTTGGGAAAACCCTTTGGGATAAAACCCAACTCACGAAAAAAGAGTACAGGATTGAGCACCGCTAAGTTGAGCCAAATCTAGAACTTGGATGCAATGGATCGGTTCATGCTCTTCCTCAATTTCCAAGTGGTTTGCATGCTCTTCTATGTGTTCCCAAGCGTGTCTTAAGGTTCCAACAAGACTCTTAATCCTTTATATAGTCATTGGACCGTGGGAATCTCTAGCGAATGCTCTTCAAGCTCGGCTTCATGTTCCTTGCTTTCCATGATCACATCAAGAATATAGGTGGATGTATCCATTTGAAAGGTTTTATAAGAAATTGGAAAGCAAGGCGAAAAACAAAAGATATGTAGTTGAATCAATTGTGGAATCGTATGTGAATGACAAATTTCTTAATTCTCTGAGCACTACTTCGCCGCAAATATACAAACAAAAAAGCTAATTTTGAAAATAAAATTATTTATAAAACATGTATAAATATGTATACTTCATTTTAACTATTATATTTGTAATGTATATATAGCTCAACTAGATTTCACGAAGGTTAAGTCCATGTCTGTCTTATTGGTGGTATACCAGATATATTCACTCATGTAGGCCGTGGAAGTTGAAGATGTAAGGAGATATGGTTCTCCAAAAAAGACTATCAATACACACATGCATATGTTTTGTGAAATTGTGAATACTTTCAGCCACTTGTGAGGTACTTTGTTCTGTTGTTACTAATTTATTTTTATATCCAATATATGATATATGTAGATTAATGTGTCTCACTGTTAATTTATATATAACTTGTTTGAAGCTCATATTCATTTTTTATATCCAATACTCCTAGGGATAAAGTTACTACGAAAAGAGACGAATAACTTCCTATATGGGTTAGGAGATATGTATGTATATATAAATCCACATATATGATTAAATATCATAATCATATTTACTAATGTGTATTAAATATTTGGATAATACATGTGCATTTAAGATATATAATTGATGAGGCGTTCCCTATTTGGGGTTCAAGAGTTAGTTCAAGGTCCCATGAATAAGGCAATTACTTGGCTCATATATTATACAAGAGGGTATTTGTTCCAAACATGAAATCACCGACATCAAAGAAAAACATATACTACGAGATAAGTGTGAAAGGTGAAAGTTATTCAAATGCATCTGATGAATCTGATATTTATAGAAACTTAACAAATATCATAGAGTTAAAGTACCCATTATGCACTTGAAAATCACATTTTTAAAATGTGAGTGGTATGACCCTACAATTGGGAAAGGCATGAGAAGGAGCAGCGGTGTTATTGACGTTCTTGCATCGGGAAAATATTATAAATATGAAACCTTTATTCTTGTAATTATCAGTTTTCTTTAATTATTATTATGCTAGAATTTATAATTAATCTAAACATTAATGAATTCACTTTGAAATGCAGCTTCTCAAGCCGATCAAGTTTGCTATATATCGTACCCTTGCACTAAACAACCAAAGCAATCATGGCTCAATGTTTTAAAAGTATTTCCGCGGGGGAATATTATGAGAAATTATAGATATAAAAAAACTATCATGTTGCAACAGGAAGACAACGTTGATGTAGATTTTAATACAACTGAATAGATTCTAGTTGACAATTTAGCCGATGCATGAAGAGCACGAAAAGATGTCAATTTCAACGTAAGAGATGATGAAACATAAGATGAATTTCCTGTAATATATCAAATTTGATGATCATAATGAGGAAAATGATGATCAATAATCTTATGTTGGAATAAATCTTGTGTTGTAGTATTAAAAATGTTGCTAAAATCCTTTTTGAAATGAAGTAACCTATGTATTTAATCTACTTATGTCTATAACAATATAATTACAACATCACAACCAGTTTCTCGATCTTATCTAGGTTTCCCCTGACTTAAGATTCCACGGTTCGAACCCACCATCACTACAAGAAAACATCGACTTTACGACCGCATATATGGTCACAAGCCAGTCGCAAACTCGAAATTCGCGACCAAAGTGCGACCACATGACGTGGTGGGAAACATTTGGTCGCAAATGCCGATGGTTGTAATGTGGTCGCAACATTGCAACTGTTTTGCGACCACGAGAGACCAGTCGCAGTTTTGCGACCAAAATGTGTGACCACATGCATAGTTTCAAAGTGCGACCACTCAACGCAGTCTCAAAATGTAGTCTCAATATTGCGACCATATTACGACTGCACTTTGTTTTCGTTTTATACAAGAAAAATATATAGTGGTCGCAATTCAGTTACGAAATTGTGCAACCAAAGTGCGACCACTGTTGAATTCAAAAAGTGTTTTCGAATAACAAAACATTAAAGATAGTCATATTTCAGTTGCTAAAATGTGCAACCAAAGTGCGACCACCTCTGATATTGAAAGAAATTTGTTTCTGAATTAAAAGAATTTAGTGTGGTCGCACTTCGGTTGGAAGACGTTGAGACCACATTGTAACCACATATATTTTCGAATAAGTGTGGTCGCACTTCAGTTGCAAGATGTTGCGACCACATTGTGACCATTTGGAATTGCAAAAGCTTTTTTGGATTTTTTATAATTTATTTAATAAATTTTAATTAAAATAAAATAAGAAAAACTGAAATCTAATAAAATTAAAAAAGAAATTCATAAAGTTCTAGAGTTAATAGGAAGACAAGAGTTAATAGGAAGACAAATACAAAATAAAAGCGGATCTAATTGTTCGGGGGAGTTTGAAACGTTCCACCCAAACATGAAGAGAACTGGTCCTCGGGATATGTGGCGGAGGAAGCTGGCAGAAAGGATGGCATAGCGGGATCTCGAGTACGGATTTATTCCATAAGTTGTGCCATTTGATTTTGCGTACGAGTGCTCTCAGCATCCCGACGAGCAATTGCAATAGACGCATCTTCAATATTTCGTGTAGTCGCTTCAAGCTTTTGTTCCATCGTCTGATATTTGGCAGAACTGGAGCTTGCATCACTCCCCGCACCTTTGTCAATAAGTCGGTTAAGACTAACTACCCCGTAAAGATTGCCTCGATCATCGGGAATCGTAGACTGAAACAAGAAAAATAATCAGAAATAGTAATTGTATAAACTGTATGATAAATTGATAAATTAAAAAAAAAATACCTTAATGAATAAATCATTCATTTGCCATCCGAAGCTATCTCGGGGTCAATCTGGGAGATTGTTTCTTCGACGAGGGAGTCATACTTTTCACAAATAGTTTAAGCTTTGAGATCCACATCAATCCCATCCGACTTAGTATGAGTTTTTTCGAAAACCTCACCAATATGGGTCGGCCTTCCCTTTTCGAGGGACTGCACTGAAAATTATAAAATTTATATTATAAAAAATATTAAATTAATTAAAGTGAGAAATAATCTAACTTAACAATTTCGGCTGGATTCGGAAATACGATTTTTGGCCTGCCAAATGTTTATGGGACACTAGTCCGTCACGATCGGAATTTCGAGAGTTCGAAGCATTGATGCTCCTCTCTCGAAATTCCTCAGATGCCCAATGGTGAGACATTGTGGCATACAATGATTGTAAAATCCAACTCGGTCTTCCACGTCGCTTTGCGTCACATATCAAGCCTTTAAGCCGTTTTTGGCTGATTCTGCTAAACTCGCATCGCACAACACGAGTTATGAGTGGATCCCATTTGTAAGTTTGCTACATTGAATAAAAAGTGAATTAGTCAGTAAATATTATAAAGTATTAAAAGTTAAAAATAATCATTTAAAATTTAAATTACCGCGAACTCGATAAAGTCACCGTCCAACTGTAGTAAGGTCCGTCAAACTTCTCTAGTAAGATCCGGGAGATTTCTTTTGGAAGCTCACCTTTGTCACGATCAAACCTAATAAAAATGTAAATTTAGTATTAATAATTATACATTTTATAATATTAGTTCTAAAAATTATAAAATTCATTAGAAAATTTCAAATTATTACTTTAAAACAATTGAATTATGCTAAATTTTTAAAATTCACTACAAAACTGAACACAAATTTTTAAAATCGAATATAAATTTTTAAAAAATAAATTAAAATCATAAATAATTCCTGAGGTATTTTAAATAGAAAGATAGGAAAAGGAGCTTTGTCACGAGCATCGAGATGCAACTCTTTCCTTGCACAAAATATGGCCAAATCCTTTTGGGAATTTTGTGTGTCTTTTGATTTGTCGCCATTCATCACGGTGTGCAAGATGTTATCAAAGAAATTCTTCTCTATGTGCATGACATCAAGATTATGTCGTAGATATAAGTCCGTCCAGTACGGTAACTCCCAAAATATGCTTTATTTGTGTCAATGATGCGTCTTACCATATCCTGGCTTCTTTACCTCGTGACCATTCCCACCCCATATAGATGTTTTCCGCGGCTCGACTTCTCTTATTCGCTCGTACAAAACTTGTGCACCACTCAGAGATTCTGGCGGATAATCATTCATAGCATGTTTCCCTTTCATAAAATTTGTTGTGTTCTTCTGTAATGTGATGACTAGGAGGCAGATATCTCTGATGACAATCAAACCAACATGACTACCTTTCATTTGGTAGTTGAAAGGCCTTTGTATCCTCCATGCATATTGGACATGATAATTTACCATGTGTCGTCCATCTAGAGAGCATGATGTACGCTGGAAAGTCACTGATCGTCCACATCAATACCACTTTTAAGTTAAAATTCTGTCTGCTTGATAAATCGTACGCCTTAACTCTAGTACACCAAAGCTCTTTTAACTCATAAATAAGCGGTCGGAGGAAAACATTAAGACTTGCTCGTGGATGCTTAGGCCTAGAATTCAAAATCGTCAGAAATAAAAATTATGATTATCCGCCAGAATAATTTCGTGACATTACAACAGATTAAATCCATCAGTGCACAATCCAAGGTATACATTTCTTGGTTCTCCGACAAATTTAGGATGTAGATGCTGGAAATTTTTCCATTCCGCTGCATCGGATGGATGAATCATTTTTCCGTCCTCTGTCTCATGCTCTGCATGCCATCTCATAGCTTTAGAAATCTTCTCGGTATGATACATTCTCTTTAGTCTGTCTCCCACCGGCATATACCACAAATGACTATATGGTATTTTTGTTCGTTCGTCACTACGTCTATATCTAGGCGCTTGACAAAATTTGCACTCTTCTAATTTTTCATCTTCTTTCCAGAAGATCATACAATTCTCGATACACACGTCAATTGTATGATATGGGAGAGCTAAATTACGCATCACTTTCTCGGTCTTGTAATATGAACTCGTCGGTTGGTTTTCGAATGGCAGATACTCCGTCATTAGCTGAGCCCAACCGTCTACACATCTTTCACCCATATTAAAATCTAACTTCAATTTCATGTACCAAGTCGCTAAAGATAATTGCAAGTGCCCTTCATGACAACCATCATTCAATGGATTTTTTGCAGCTTCCAGCATGTTGTAAAATTTTATTGTCTCCTCGTTTGGTTCTTCTGGGTTTTGATCATTAATATGATCTTGGTCATCCAGGATTAAAGTTTCATTAAATGCATCATGAACCATCTCCACGTATCTATCACCCATATTATTAACCACCTCTTCTTCATGATCACTAGGATTTTGTTCATTCACATTGACATTATAACTTGTTCCTAAATAAACATTCAATTGTTCCCCATGTCGAAACCAAACGTAATAACTTGGCATAAATCCTTTACTATACAAGTGCGTCCAAATTTTACGTCCCGGCAAAAAATTTTGGTTCTTGCAACTATTACAGGGACAGTAAAACTTACCTCCGCTACTTTGCGCAATTGGTTGATTGCTCGCCATATTCATGAATTCGTCTACCCCAACAGTAAATTCATTCGAAAAGTTATTCGTCCTCTCATCGATTCTTCGGTACATCCACTCTCTAGTATTCCCGCTGCTATAGTGACCTACGATATTTTTTTGGTAATCACTCTTGCATATTATTTTTTGTAGTCTTATTTTGTAACCCCTCATCCCTCATCCCTTGCTTCTTGTATTTTTCATGAATTTGCGACCACAATGAGACCCCAGTGTCGTAGCAAGATGTAGTTACACCTACATATGTGGTTTTAAACATGCGTCAACCACAATTTTGCCACTGAATTGCAACAACGTTAAAACGGTCGCACCTTAGTCTCAAATTTTGCGACCAAAATGAGATTGAATTGCAACTACGTTTAAATGGTCGCACTTTAGTCTCAAAAATTGCGACCAGAATGAGACTGCGCATTTAGGACTACAATTTTGGTCGCAAGTGGTCGCAAAGTTGCGACCACTTTACAATTGATCAACCAAGTTGCAAAGCGGTTGCAAAAGAGTTGCAATTATGCAACCAAATTCGGTGGTCCTAATATAGTCGCGATAGAGTTGCAAAGTGGTTGCAAATACGCGACTGTATATTGTGGTCGCAAATATGCGACTATTTTGCGACCACTTTTGTGTAGTCCTAAATCAGTCGTAATTAAGTTGCAATATAGTCGCAGTTTTTTGCGACCACAAATGTGGTCGCAAATTTCGTTCCTAATTTGACTGCTTTCTTGTAGTGCAAAAAATGTGGTCGCATATTATGTAGTCATACATTAGTTGCACAAACTTGGATTAATGAACGACTACGCTAACTACGAACACTAAGCGACTCCGGAAATACGACCACTATGCGACTCCAGAAATTGCGATTAATATGTGACTACATGAGGTTTAAGGGTTACACTAACAACTGTAGTCGCACAACAGTCACAAATATGCGACTACAATGCGACCACAACTGTATTTTCCCTAAGAGATCACAATTAATTGTATATTTTGTGACTACATTGCAACTAATATGCGACCATGTTCTATATTTTAACCTTTTTAGACATTTTTATATATTCAACTTGCTTATGATATACAAAACTTCAACTATCTCAATTTATTCAAAAATTAGAATCATGTACCGTTGTTGTTAGATAATTAGAACATATGTAGTACACTTATTGTAAAACCTTATCCTTTCAAGTTAACCATATCTCTTATATATATGTTTATAGGTTTTCATATTACATTGTTAAATTTATACATATATTAATAGCTATACATTGATCGATGTTTTATAAAACAAACATATTTACGAAAAACCAAAACCGAACAAAATTTTAAGTTATTAATGAAAGGGCGAATATATTTATTTTGATTTTGATTATGTTCAATATATTACCATAGAACACTGGTTCCTCCCTTATATCTTAGTTCCCATTATCCTCACAGACCACGGTTTGAACCCACGTAAGGGTTTTTCTTTTTTCTTTTCTTGGTCGCAAAAGTGCGACTTCTAAAATTCAAAAAATGTCAAGATCCGCCAAAAAATTCCAGTCTCAAGTAGTCGCACTATTGTCACAAAAGTACGACAACTATGCGATTGCCTAGAGTTTTCATATGTGCGACTACATTGCTACAATACTTATAGTCGCACTTCTCATACCATCTCCCCAAAACTCTTTCTCCTTCGCCATTTTCATGGTTTATTCGTCACTTTTCATCACAATTCTCTTAAACCTCGAGTTAAATCATGTTTAGGAGGAGTGAAAACAGCAGAGAGAGGGTTTTGATTTTTCTTTTTTTGGTTGCATAGTAGTCACAGTTTTGCGACCTAAGTGCAACCAGAGGGCATGTGTGCATTGTGGTGAAAACTCGAGAGTTGTGATTGACTCCACATTTGATTGGGAGTCACACTTTGGTAGAAAAAGTGTGAATACTATGCGACTTCTAAAATTTAAAAAATTTCAAGATCCGCCAAAAAAATACAGTCGCATTGTTGTCACAAAAGTACGACTACTGTGCGACTGCCTAGGTTTTTCATATTTGTGACTACATTGCTAAGTTATTTATAGTCGCACCTCTCATACTATCTTCTCATATCATCTTCTTCCAAAAACTCTTTCTCCTTCGCCATTTTCATGGTTTCTTCTTCATTTTACATCACAATTCTCTTAAATCTTAACCCAATCATGTCTAGGAAAAGTGGAAACAGCAGGCGAGGGCGTGGGTCATCGAGATCTTCTTTGAATTCCACTTGATTTCCACCGCAATATACATGGACTAGGAATCTCCCCCATCGTGCTGGAAATCGAAGTCACTGGACCGCAGGTTTGGTCGAACACATTGGTGTAGACGCAACTTTTCCCATCCCCACCGATGCAACAAGTCTCATTCTTGTCGGTTCAACCATCAATTCCAATGCAAACAATTTGTGTTGGAATCCTCTCCAAAGCAAACTCGCTCGCCAACTCCTCCGCTGTCTTCGATTAGAGCTCAACAGGCCGAACCCGAGATTTGGTTGGAAGATCTCCTCACCATGTCGGGAAACGGACATTTGTCGGTTTTATCACCCGTCCAAACCTGGAATACATTATGGTAACCTTTACAATTTAATTTTAGATATATTATTATAATATTTTTGGAATGTCAGTAATTTTAGGATATGGAATATTAGGATTGAGTTTTAGTAATTTTAGATTGATTGTTATAATATGGTTGGAATGTTATAATAAAAAGTTATATGAATCTTACCATGATTTTAGATATTTTAGAATGATTTTAGATATTTTGTAAAAAAAAATTGGTATTTTTGATGGATTTTCAAAATTAAAATTTCAATTTTCAAAATTTACTTAAAATTTTAAAATTTTGAAAATGATTATTTTAATTTTGGAATTTTAGAAAGAATTTTACAATTTCTAATGAATTATTTGAAAAAATCGAATTAATTTTTTTGAATTTTCTGATGAAATTTACAAGTTTTTAGTTTAATATTATGAATTTTATAATAATTATTTCAAATTTTGCAGTTTCTATTAAAAAATAATTAAATTATTGGTTTGATCGTGATGAAGGAGTTTTAGCTAGTAAGATTTCGAGAATCTTAAAGATAAATTTGACGCTCCATATTATAGTTGGACGATTGTACATTCTGATGTTCAAAACCCTTATTTCTACCAATTTGCGGTAATCTTTACAATCTATTTTAAATATCAATTGCTTTTATGATATTAATTACATTTTTTGTTACAACGTTTATTTAATGTAGCAAAACTATAATTGAGATCCGATCATCAATTTTGATAGTGCATGCGTAGTTTGAGGTTGTTTGCCTTTGTCGGATGAAAGACCCGTCGAAAATGCCCAAGGTGGATTAATGAGACGTTATGGAATACAATGTCACAACATTTAGGACACCAAGAAATCTCGAGAGAGAAGTAGCACTCTTGAAATTCATAATGTGAAAGACTTTACGTCCACAAACACTTGGCATGCCAAAAATCTTATATATTTTTTTAAGATAACATGATTACAATATTAATTTTTTAAATTTTCATTGTAGTCTCGTGAAAAAGGAAGATTGGTCACTAGTGGTCCCGCTGATATTTCAGATGGTACTTATCTGGTTGCACAACTCCATGAAGATTAGATGAATGAATTATTCATTCAAGTAATACTTTAGTAATTTTCTAAAATATATAATAATAATGTATGAATAATTTCTAATATATACTTTTTGCAGTCCACTATTCCACATGAGAGAGGTCGTCCTTACGGGGTGACCAATCTTCAACGGATTATTGGCAAAGGTGCACGGAGATAAAGTGATGTTGGCTCTAGTTTTGCGGCTTTTCAGACGATGCAAGAAAAACTTAAGGCGGCTGAGCATAAGATTGAAGATCAAGAAGCTAGGAATGTTGTTGAGATTGCTCGTCGGGATGTTGAGCAAGCTCGTCAATATGCTGAATTTGCACATTTGACCTAGGAGAATCACAACACGCATAATCACTTGGCCATGCTTGTGAGCTACCTCAGACTCAAGATCCCAACCTACTTTTATTTTTTAACTATCCACCTGTCACAGACCATGCATACAAGTTTTCTTTGGGATTAGGTCCTTCGTTTCAACACCCCCCCCCCCGAACAATTAATTATGTTTTAAATTTTTGTTTATGCTTTTAAAAACTTTATTATTTGTGGTATTTGATATTTAATGTTAGATGCTTAATGTTTAAGTTTAACTATTTTTTATTATTTAAAATTTAATTAATTATTATTTTAAAAATGATTTTATTTATTAATAATATATGAAACGGAGTTGCACTTTGGTCGAAAAATAATGTGACTCATTCGAGCAAAAGGAGTCGCACTTTGGTCGAACTATTTTGCGACAAAACACTATTTTGTGATTTTTTGCTACTACTTTGCAACACGGTTGTTTGAGACCATATGTGGTTGCAAAGTAGTCGCATAATTGTGACTGGACTTCTATCTTGATGGATCTTGAGATTGAAAGGATTGGAGACGATCAGTCGGGTTGGAACTCCGGGAACTCGTAAAANAATCGACGGAATGGACTCTAGCCCATGGTTTCCCGATGTTCTCGATCACCCGATT
>OVAU01003779.1:0-10729 GCA_900406315.1 Biscutella laevigata subsp. laevigata
TGATTTAAAGGTTATTTTCTTAAAAATGATTCTTAAATAATGCTATAGAGATGTATAAACTAAAATACTATTTTCTGTTTGTTATCTGCGTTTCACGGATTGATGTGATTCGGTTTGGTCCGGGTCGATTTATATCGATTTGTTTGGTTATCAAATTTTTTGCGTAATTAAAAATGTGCTAAATAGAATCGATTAATTTTTAGTTTGGTTTGATTATCGTTTAATTCAGTTATTAAAATTATTGAATTTAATCACATTTTATGGTTTAAATCATATAGTTTCGAAAAATTTGAACTGATTCATATCATTTAGGTTTATCCAGTTCGAATAATTTTGATTGATTTAGGTATTCGATATATTTTCAAAATTTTGTTTTAGTTTTCTTCTGTTGATTAGTTGCTCGGAATCGAATTTGACCAACACACCGAAAAATACAATTTGGTTTGATTCAGAAGTTTTGGTTGGGTCAAAACTCAAGTCTATTTCACCGTACAAAAGTAACAGTTTTGGATATGCATGGGCATTGTGATTAGGGGCTGGGCAAATTAACTGAAATTAAATAATCAAACTGAAATTGATCGAAAAAAAAAATTGAAATCGAGAAAAAAATCAAATGGATAGTAATTTCATTATTTGAATAACTGAAACTGAACCCAAACAAAACTGAAGATAAATGAATATCCGAAAGATCCGAACATAAGCCTAAATATTAAATATTTATTAGCATTTATTAGTATTTTAAAATATTTGATATATTTTTTATGTATATTAAATTTCCTAGATGTTCAATATTTTTTGGATGTTTTATAATCAATTTATGTTTATTTATCAGAAGAAATATTTTTTTTTAACTTTTAATATTATTTTGAATTTTACTTTTATATATTTAATACATTTCTTGGATATCCGAAACCAAACCGAACCGAACCCGCATACATCCGAACTGAAACCGAACCAAATTAAAAAACAACCGAATGGACTATATAAGCATGTTCCATAAAAACCGATAACCAAATGGTTACCACCCGAACCCGAATGCATACCCGAACGCCCACCCCTAACTGAGATAATTAATTCGGGTTCAAATCAGTGCTTATTCGACTCAGTTATTTTGGCGGAAGATTTATGATCAGTTCGAATATTTTAGCATATTTTCAGTTCGATTTGGTTTTAGTTCGCGGTTATTTTTCAGATATTTGAACAAAAATCAAATTAATCGTTTTTATATAGTTTAATTCAGTTACTTTTTACGTAAACTACTAAAAATATTCGACTAAAAATAAATTTTAATTTTAAGAAATATATAACTAATTTTTAAAAGTATTAGTTGAATTAGCAGTAAAATTATTAGTTGAATTAATTCTTTAATTTTATTTTGGGTAATTTAGATAACCATCCAATTCGGTTATTAGTTGCTTCGAACCGAATTTACCCTTGGATTTGGTTCCAAACTTTCGATTGGGTGAAGCAATAGTTTGAATTTGATCTTTATTTTAACATATACAAATAACTTTCAATTCTATTCGAATTATATAATCAATTTTATTTTACTTCATAACAAATATGGTAGTGTAACTTGTATACCAAGTAACTAAAACGAATCAAAACGCAATGACATCTAAACATCAATAGTAATGTGAAAGAGCTCAAAATGTTGGTACTTATATTTCTTATTGAATGAAGAAACCATGCGAGGGACTCTAACAATATCGACCGAAGAAAATGGCTAATACCGGAGAAAAAAATTGTTTATCATGGTGAATCATCTTTCTCTTGAGGGCTTCCAGCGAGCCAGCCCCAGACACCACCCGAGCTCTGTCGTTTAGCGTTCATTGCGGCTTGTTCAGATGCAGCCTTTTGACGTTGGAGTAGTTCTAGTTCCTTTTGTAGTGTTTCCAGTGTTTGAAGCTTTTGTCTTAGCTCTGCAACATCAACCTGCATGTTCAAAGAAGAAGACTGAGTTAGATTTGCTTTTGTTTTTGTTTTAGTTACGTAATGAACCTTATCAAGACATTGGTGATGGATCCATCTTTTGTAGGTTATGGTATAAAGAGATGTAGTTACGAGTCTATTACCTCTAGTTTGAAACATCTTGATTGTTCGGCAGCAAGTTGGCCACGAACAGACTGAAGCTCCTATAAAAAGCCAGATTCGGTCTATTGTATATCAGAGAAAAACTCGGAGACTTCCAACTTATTCCTGTCAGCTTTTGTTCGAAGAAGGTGATAATATTATTACCTTGTACAAATCTGTATTACGTGATTCTTCTTCTGCCAACTGTTGCTTTAGTTGGAGAGTCTGCATCTTCTCCTTGTTCAGTGATGTCTCTAGTTCTTCCTTCTCGGATTTAAGATTCGCAATAATACGTTCGCTGTTTCCTTCACCCTGTGGGATTTATTACCCAGAAAAGAATAAGAGATGGTGTGAACTGGAGGATTCATACATATGCATCTTTAATCCCGAACAAATCAAAGGGTGCTTGCTATTTAACTAGATTAAGGAACGAAATGCTGACAAGAAGATACCTTTGAACCAGAGTTAACATTGTCCACGACAATTTCTCGTACTCTGCCTTCTTGGCTAACTTCAACCTCAGACTCAATGTCCCTCGTTGTGGCGTTATTAACAGCAGAAAGACTCCCTGGTAAAGGCGCTTCTACAGTCTTTGTTTGCAGTGTTGATTTGTGGCTTGGTTTAAGGAGATTTACCTAACGCCAATGAAGAATTAGAAGCGGAACTGAATGCAAAATCAAGAGAATAGTACTTATGGTTTAGATCATGGTCCTACCTCGTTGTTGTAACGTCCATTGTATCCACCAAAAGCAACTAGTACATCTTCCCCATTGTATGAACTCACGACTAAACTTAATCCCTGTCAGTAGAAATGAAAAGGATGATTTGGGAAAATTCTGAAAGAACAAAACGAAATACAGAAGAGTGATCATTCAGTTGATGACTAGCCTTAGAATGTAGAGGTGAAATTACTAATTTTACAGTCATCCAGGGATTAAAATGGATAAAGTTAGCTCATTTAAGTACCTCGCTAGCAAGAGGTACACGTCCTTGAACTGAAGCGACTACAGACCATGCAAGAGTTGACATGTTTAGTACAACACTCTCAGATGCCCCTACAGTAATTTATCACACAATAAGTCACCACAGAGAAAAGAGAAATCAAAGCAAATATATCCTTTTTCCAGAAAAAGTTCCAGGGGTAATAAACAGAAATGGCAGGGATGATAAGAGAATTCCGAAGGAAAGACGCATAAACCTACCACTCTTGTTATCACCGCCACCAACAATAAACCAGTTCTCTCCAATTGTCACACCGGCATGTCCAGCTCTTGGAGTTGGTGCATCACCTTGTTGTACGGGTCTTGACCACTCCATCTATAAGAGGCAGTTATATTAGAAGCTGAGAAGGAACATTTGAAGGCAGACGACACAATCGACTCTCAGCTAACTTACAGTCTGCAAATCAAGGACATGCAGATCATCGAAACAGGTTGCATGTGATCCCCCACCAAAGATAAGAAGGTAGCGTTCTGCATGCACTGCAGCAGCATGATCAGACCTCGGAGATGGAGATAGACCTCTGCAAATTGACGACAGGTTAATCCCTGAATTGTTTATCTTTCATAAACAACTAAGATATTAATGGAGATAGATGGTGGCTTTCAAACATCTTCCTAATGGGTTTGGCTTCTCTAAAAGAGAGCATGATTCAGAAACGCCATAAAATCTTACACGGCATCTATCTCATCCCAGGTCATCGTTTCAAGATCAAGTATATGCAAATCATTCAAAAACGATCTCTTTGCATCCTGCCCGCCAAATATCACCAAGGTTTTTCCCACGACTGTGACTGACTGACCTCCACGTGAAACCTGGAAGCAAGAGATACAGATAAACAGAGTCTCGGTTTATAAGACTGGAATATTTCCATGCAAAGGAGACTGAAAACAAATCAGACAACATGACAGAAGCGAAAATGTGCATACCGGTGGTTTTCCATATGTCTTTAACATTGACCATGTACAGGTATGAGTATCAAAGACCTTCACTGTGACAGGAAAACAGTAGAAAATGATATATAATAATTGAGATTCCAGAAAACTCCTATCAGATATGTGAAAAATAACTGTTTAAAGGTATACAAACGCTGACCTTGCATAGATTCTGATGGATCCTTTGTATGACCACCGATAGACAGCAGTTTATTGTCCCATGGTATCTACAAAACAAACAAATAAGGCAAGTAAAGATAACGTACAGCTACAGTCTTCTTTTTACAAACTAATATAACGAGTGGATTCCATGAAGAGAATAGTTTGCTT
This sequence comes from Biscutella laevigata subsp. laevigata, assembly GCA_900406315.1. Lineage (NCBI taxonomy): Eukaryota > Viridiplantae > Streptophyta > Magnoliopsida > Brassicales > Brassicaceae > Biscutella > Biscutella laevigata. Next base: position 4,338 of record OVAU01003779.1, read on the forward strand.
TAGCTGAAACCTCCTGTCCTGAATATATCTAGGCTGGAAGGCCAAAAGAGAGAAACTAAGACAAAACGCAAGAAGTAAAAAAACTAACCAAAGAATGACCAGCACAAGGAGATAGTAATGTTGATGTTTCCTGTGATTCAGTAGCAACCTTGGTTTCAACTTTTGACCAAGTCCAATTTTTTAAATCTAGAACCTGTATACATTCCACAGAAGACAAGCTTATTAAGAGTCAGCGGGACTGGTATCACCAAGATAGATTAAAATGAAACTGAAGACTTCAACTACATATCAGATTATATTTAAGAATCATATAAATTACTTACATGAAGATCACCAAGGTAACGACCATTGTGATTTCCACCATATATATACATCTTATCTTGAATAACTGCTGCTCCGTGCTGAAACCAATATGATAAAAAAGATTTAGAAAATAGAGAAGATACATGCATGACGGGACCTTTACTTATCTTTCAAAGGAGAGAGAAAAATATTACCTCATATCGAGCTTTTGGTGGCTGACCTGACGTTTGGGGTGCAGTCCACTGGTTATATACAGAAACAGTATTTGACTCTTCCGAAACTACATCTTTATCTTGGGTTTATGCCAAACTTCCATTCTCAGTAGGAATTGTCTTTGTCTCACCAAATGAGTTCCCATTTTCAACAACAGGCTCATCTTTTGTTCTCTGCTACAGAGATTAAGTGCACTATATTACTACCTTTTCTTACAGCCAAGCAAAAGAATGGGATACAAAACTCACATTAATTTGGACATCTACGACAGGATCTGGAACATCATTAGATGCCCTCGAATACCAACCAGGATCCTCTTCCTGGTAAAAAGTTTAGATAAGGGAAGAAATTAAGCCTACACTCTTATAAGAAATAACTATAGACCTCTGTGTCAGATACCTCCAGAATTTTCACAAAGAGACGCATAGCCTCAATGGAGGGCATGGTTCCGAGCCCCTGCCAACTAAGTAAAAATATGGAAACGCTTTAGACCAGTAACGTAATTCTTTCAGGAAACTTCACAGGGAAAACTTCAAGGATTTTTTTCCTTGAAAAAAGATCCTAAGCAGTAACAAATTCGGTGATGTAGGCCAAAAACATAGGCCAGCATGCAGTTTTGTCCCCAGAGGTACAAATACAAATCCTACATTTCTAAATTTTCTCTAGCAGCTTACATCTAGAGTACAACTTTCCTGTTTCCCTGATTCATGAGGCATCTGGATTCATTAATCATTTCCTATTATACCTACCACAAAGCTTCTTGCTACAAGTATGATTACAAGCTCAAGCATAGAAACGTTAATTGTATATAAGTATTGGAAGACAGCACTGAATCTGACCTTTTCCACTTGCTTTGCTCCACTGGTTTCCATGCACTAGGTTTCGGTGTGTTGCATTGTCCTACTGTAGCCTGTTTAAATGTTAAATCCAAGAGATCATCAACACTGAGTCTACCTATCCCAGGGATGAAAGTTACTTGACTCGACACTTAATTAGTAGAGGAGAAAGTTTCTCTCTAGGAAGAAGAACAGCCCAGTTTCAGCACCATGCAAAATAAATTAGCCTGCAACAACACTAATATTGACCGAGAACCAGTGGCCAACTAAGCATGAAAAAAGGATGCAGAACAAAGAAACACCAATGTCGTGAGAAGAAGGCTAATTTTCTGACATTTTATATGTACAGAACCCGTATAGTTCTCGATAAGCTACGATTGAAGGACAGACGATTGTGAGATCTGATTTCTCAATCACGACTCCAATCAATTCGTCAATCAACCTCGGGCAACATTTATCTAAGCAATTATATGGTCAGCCATTTTTCTTAACTCGTACGCTTTCTGGTGATACACAAAATCCAAATCAGGATCGAAAATAACGATCAAGGAAAGCTAAGTCAGACAAGCGAAGTGCATCATTTCAAAAATCTGATAAGAGTTCCACAATACAGATATGTCTCGATGAAATCAAACAGAAAATCAACAACCAAACCACCAGATCTCGTGAAGTTAAAAACCAGGATCCACAATCGTAAGGTCAGCAATGGAAGAGATATAAAACGGAAGTTCCTGACCTGTTGGTACAGCGCATAGAGAATCAGTGCAGTATCGTTGGCGAATTTTGAGCTGACACGTTTCGCCGACGCATCAGATCCGTCGAAGCCGACGTAAGCTGCGGCAGCGTAAAACCTCTCCGGATAGGCGGGGCCAGATGTAGCCCTAGCGATAGCCATTCTGTCTCCCTGTCTGACTTCGTCCGCGGATTTGATCAGAGCTTGAGAAGCCGAGGAAGCAGAGATGAACGTGTTCTAGTTTCGTTTCTGTTTAAAGATTTCTTCGCTTTTTAATTAAATATTTTTCTTATAAACTCAGCATTAATTAATTTTAAAACTGTAATTACTAGCTGCAGTGTTTATATTAGCGGCACGATCAAGACCAACATGATGATGCTCGAATTATTTTCTAATATCCTCTTTATTATCTCTTCACTTCGTAATTTTTTCCTTAATCTTCACAAAACATAACAATTAAGATTTGTACAACATTTTGAATTCAACTTCTACAAATCTATTCAACATATAGAAACTATAATTCTCAATATAATGAACAAAACAAAATAAGCCTTGTTTCTTTGAGTTCTACACTTTGTATTTCCTTCACATTCAAGAAATGATATTAAACGATTTAGCAATAGTGTGAAACTCCGATCTCACCTCCGACCAAGCTGACTCTGGAGCTTGAGCGTTCAACGTATAAAGCTTACCACGGTGAGCGCAACAAACGGCCACATTATGCCGCCGGAAAAACGGTGATTCGACTTTAAACTCCAATTCATAGTACTTGAAGTTTCTCTCTAGATCTTGTCTAAGATTTGATTCAAGCAAAGTTCCTTTTAAATCTGTTCGTTGACCAGATCCTGTCACTGTTCTTACTATAGCTTCTCCTACTTCTTTTGGCCCTCCAAACGCTTCGATTCTAAAATCAGTGGAATCATACAACAATGAAATGATGATCTAAAAGAATACTTAGAATGATCAATGATGTGTTTTTACTTACGAGAAACTAGGTGAGACAGGGGAGACGATAACACTAACGTTGAGCTCACCGGTCGAACCGGGTGGTCCAAATGCAATAACCGGTTCATTTACGTTTTTCCGACGACTATTTCTTGCCGGAGGAAGGTCTAACGAAATTTGCCGTTCTGTTTTCTCCGCCGCTCTGTACAAGAGAGTCTGGTCTCCGACCCACGTAGACGGATATATAAATTCTGTGGTTATAATATAAGATTTCAAAATTTACAGTTTAATTTAACAAATGTTGATTCATTCTTTGAATAATATATTCAACTGAAGAAAATGAAAACAACGAATATTGAATTTGATGAGGAAAATGTGTCAAGAGTTGAGAACTTACTAACCGAATCCTTCAGCTGTGTCGATACATCTGCTATAACCTCCGATCGGATAAACGACGTCGAGTTTAAGATTCCGGCCAATATCCGGCGAAAAACCGAGTACCAGACTCGTAATTCCTCCGAAATTCGCACCGATCGCAAGCACAGAGGAAGATCCTACACCGAGAAGAAGCCGGCGGTTGAATTTCTCAGCTAACGGAGAAAACTCCTCAGCTGGAGTTTTCCGATCGCCGGAGGATTGTTGAGCAATTAAAAAGTTGGAGTGTTTTGAATTTGTAAGTGATGAGTGCAGAGAGAAGTAAGGTTTCAGAGACATTTCTCAGTCTCTTCTAAGTGAGAGCCATTGAGTATTTTGCTGTCGACTCTCTTATCATTATCATCTTGAGAGAGAGTAACCAAAACGACAGCGTTTTGTTCAAATTCAAACGACGCCGTTTAGGTCTAAAATCAAAGGACCGTGTTGCAATCAAACGAAACGGCGACATGTAGCTAAACGGCGATCTTAACGATAAAAGAAGTTTATAGAGTGGCTACAAACAAAATTATAAAAAGAATTCGGAATATTACAATAATGTTGATGATACATGAAAAAATTTAAACAAAAATATAATATACATTAAAATCTCTAAGAAATATTGAAAATTTTACCTTGTAATTAATTAACCACCCTTTTAAGTATTAAATAATCCCAATAATAATAAATAAACAAACAAATGATATTCCCAATAAATCCTCACTAAACATTGGCAAATGATCTTTGGATTTCTTCTAACGTTAATCCTCGAGTTTCCGGGACCAAACACCATGTGAATATGATTGTCAATCCACAGATTATACCGGATATAATAAAAGTTCCTACAATAATTTCGTTATAAACACACGATTAATTACTAATTTTATTCTAATTATAATTGCATGTTTGTCTAATGTAACCTTACCGGTAGGGCTCCAAACGAACATAAAATTGAAAGCATAGTTAGCGATCCAACCAGTGAACCAATTGGCTATGGTCACTAGACTCCCAGCTACTACTTTTATATCCATTGGAAATATCTGCAATAAAATAATATATAACTATATATAGCAATATGATAATTTGGACACAATAGTTATATTCTTGGCCTTGAAAAATAACCGGAGTCAAAAAAAAACGGAAGTAAATCATAAGAGGTATCAAACTAATCTGAAATCGTTTAGAAATATTTATTGGATTCTAAATTTTATTATTCAAAAATCGGAATTGAATTTTTAACCGAATTGAAACATTGACTATCTAAAAGATATAATTATATATCCAAAAAATAGTTATATATATATATATGTCTGAAAAAATTAAAGTTAGAAGTATAAAAATAAATATTAGTTATTTTTATATCCAAATATCTAAAATAATTAAAATATCCACAAATATTTTTTTCACCGGTTGGCTACCTCGATTAATATGTTGGTATTTTGGGTACGAGAGTTTGTAACTCGATCAAATCGAACTAAATCAGATCCATATGTGTAGTAGTTCTTCGATAGTTCTCACCCTGATCTAAAACCGAGAAGTATATGAACTAAATCGATTTTACACGGTTCCTAAGATTCTAAATTTTAAATATAACAAAATTAGAATCGAGAGGAACCAATCTGAAACATGCATACCTATTCAGCATAATAATAAAGAAAAGAAAGGAACACAGTATGGTCGTATATAACATACCTCTGACATTATAATCCATGGCAAAGCTCCCATACCAACTGCGAACATCATCGTAAACGACTGTTTTGGATCGTAAACCGTAAGTACATTTCTTTATCACATTTTAAAAATATACAAAACTTAAAGTAAACTATACTATAAGATATAAGGTTTGATTAGAACATTATAACTTACCAAGATTCCAATGAAAGCGAAGACAGGAGTAATGTCTTGAAGTCGAGGAACATCTCTAACTCCAAACGCTAACGCCAATGTTAAACAACTTAAACAAAGCCCAAACGCTGAAGTCTGCATTTCATGAGACCATAAGCTTAAGAGATAATCTCATTGTCTTGTCACTATATATGCAGACAATTATCGTTTGGAAATTAGTTAGCAATTATTGGTCGTGGCATGGACAATTTTGTCCACTACACATCTTTCTTCTAGTTACTGTAATACCAAAACAAAGCTTGACAGAACAAATTCTAACCATAAGTAGTGGTCGTCTTCCCCATCGATCTACGAGGATTAATCCCATTAAAGATTTCGGTACCTATGACATAATCATGTACAAAATAATAAAATATATATTCGGGTTACGTAGAAATAAAAAATAATAATCATAATATGATGAGGTTGCAGAACCAAGTCAAAGAGCATCAAACCGGAACCGAACTCCAAACCAGAAATATATGGATTGAGAGTTGGTTCACATTTGTTATTTGATTCAATTGTATTTCTTTTCTGTTTCAGTTTGTGAAGTCGTGGTCTTCCTCGTATCAAGGAGTCCATCTTCTCCACTTCTCATGTTTTCTCTCTTTCAATCGTTTGTACTTTTGCTATTTAACTAATCAGAAAACCCAAAAATAGGCAATCTTAATTGCCAGAAAAGTCTCGTGTGTTCAAGTTACTTGTTCTTTAAGCTTCCATTACCATTGAAGCTATCAATTGGTATCAGAGCCCTTGCTCTCGGTCCCATTTTTTTTTTTGTATTCAGTCATGACTAGCACCAAGGATCGTTTAGAGGAACTTGAGAAGGGTATGGGTTTGATCACCGATGATATTCATAAGATGCAATCTGGAATCGGTGATAGACTACGTACTTTGGAGGTTACTTCGGAGGAGAGATTTAACCGCATCGAAGAATCAACCAGAACAATGGAGGGTACGTTGCGTCGGATGATGGAGATGATGACGATGCACCGACCAGCTGCTCCACCGCCGCATGTACCACCGCCACCACCACCACCGTTACCGATACGTCCGGAACCTCAACC
>OVAU01003780.1:0-10728 GCA_900406315.1 Biscutella laevigata subsp. laevigata
ATATATCTATCGATAATTTGAATGTAAACTAAATATCTTTTTTGCTATAATTATCGTGAATATTGATAAATCTATCGATAATTTGATAAAATTTTAAATGTAAACTAAACATATTTTGCTAGCTATATTAAAATAAAATATAATTTTATTAAAGTTAAAATATTTTTATTATAAAAATACCCGTGTTGAAAGCGGGATCAATGTTTTCTTCAAATGGCGAGCTGAAAAAAAAAAAAAATCAGACCAGTACCTGTGTGCCACGTGGCGTTGCTTCAGAGTCCTTCAACAAACAACGATTCTTGTTTAAAGAAACCCTCATCCCATTTTTTATTATTTTTTTACCTCGAAAATCTAGCCAAGCAACCCTTGGCGTTGTACATGCTCTTACGTCCTTACAAAAATGCTCCATATTTTTTCGGATCATATCCCCTATGAGCTGTTTTTTTCTTAGATATTATCGCTAGAATCATTCTAACTTTAAAATGATGATGTGTCATTCTCTGATACATTTCTAGACGATCTGATCAAAACCAAAATTTTCGATTTCATTTTGATTCAAGTCAGAATTTCTATTTATTATCCAAATTTACCGAAAATAGGAATAACCGAACTGAAACGTATTGTAATTGTAGGCCTAAAGATTTGTTTGGAAGAACATTAAAGAGATTCAATACACAAATCTACATGAATATTCTCAGAAACCATTAACTTAAGCAAACAACAATCCCATTGTTATAACATAAAAAAGATAAGAACTTGACTTTAGTCATGCTTCTTCAACCCAAACCTTCCACTTGGGATTCTACTGAGAAAACCAGAATCAATCTTTTTGTAATGACTATGAAACTTCATCAGCAGAGAATCCACAAAGCCATCCACTTCGTCTTCATATCTCTCATACAGGACCGGCAATGTGTGAGCACCAACAAAACCTTCACCAGACAAAATGCATCTCTTGTTATAAACTCAAATCTTTAAGGGATACTAATAAGAACAACTCACCAATGTACAAAACAGTTAAGAAATTGCAACAGCTCCCGATTATTGCGGTAATCCAAAGTCCAAGTACTGCCTGAAAAATGATATTATGTAGATTGATTAAAGTTCTGTGAACATTAACTATGCAGATTTTGGTTATTGATTATGAGACTGAAGCATGAAAAACTAGGCACCATGAGGAATTGCTTCAAGTTTCCTCTACAGGACAAGTCCTGAAGAAACAACAAACCACGGTTGATTTCAGTTCCAATGGTCACACCGAGTTCTGCAAAGAAATCTTTGGGAAGAACAAGGCGAGGCACTCTAGACTGTGAGCTGTTTTGGGACATTTATAAAAAGGAATTGCGTTAGAATCACAATCACAAGGAAGGAATTAAGAATGTAACAAGAAGAACCTACCGGTTTAGAAAGCCTGAGGCATTACACCAAATGAATTGCACAATCATACCAAGCAAGAGTGAGTAACAAACGAGAGAGAGAAAATGGAAGTTGATCCATTCGAAAAGCACCCAAATTGCGGTAGCTCCAATGAGAACACTAGAAGAGATCTTCTTGTTCCTCCACAACAAGACATCAGCAGCTGAAACCTCTCTCAAAGACTTAATCAGAAAGAACCAAACAAACCAAAACCAGTTGTGTGTGTGTGTGTGTGCGCGTATGAATTCTTACATTTGCCACCCCCTAAGACATGATGAATTGGCTTCTGGCGACCAAACAAACGGTTGAAACTTGAAGTAACGGTATCTTCTTGTTCGAAGAAAGAACCGTGTTTGTTCTTCTGAACTGTCTCCGCGATGTTATCCACAAAATCGCCAATAACGTCCTCTATAATATTCTTCTCAGGCATGATTCTGAAACACAGTCAACTCTGAGATTCTCAACTCGTTCGATGCTAAAACACACTAAAGCAGAATATGTAACAAACATAAAACATAATCTTTGAATAGTCTCTTAACACCAAAGACCCTTTTCAAGAATCAAAACATTTACAATGATATGAAACCCAGATCTTAATGTTTGGGGAGAACTGACAAGAACTAAAAACACAGAAAAGGAAGAGCAGAACGAGATAAAGAGGAAGAAGAATAGACCTGGAGGAATTGGAGAAGGATAGGCTAATTCTTTGAATTTCACACAAAAAGTTGCCTTTTTCTTTGAAGAGAATCTTCAGAGAACAGTTACAATGAAAAGATGGAGGCTGATAGTGAAAAGCAAGAGATGGGATTGGTTGTGTGGAATAAGTAATTGAATTCAATGTTTTTTCTGTGTGCGCAATTTGGACTCTTGTGTGTATGGGTGGGACTCATCTTCCCACGTGACCATGTCAATGCAGAGATCTTTATCATTCTAACCCAACCGAACATTCCAAACCGAACCATAATATTTTGGTTATCAGTTCGGTTCAGCGATCGTTTAACTAATTCTACCTTTTTTAAATCTAAACCGAAATTAAACCAAATCTAGAAAAAATTGAAAAATATACCAAATATAATCGAATAAACCAAAAAATCATTCTGAAAATAAGAAGTGAAATCCATAAAGTTTTTAGGCTAAAGTTAGAAGAAAAAAATCATGCGCCACTAATTTTGACAATGAGAGATAATTCTAAGAATGTTTTCTGTCTGTATCCTATCACTCCAAGGCCAGAGCAAGAACAAAAACCTGTAGGCCTATGAGCATATGATTTAATTTCAAAATACATCATGACTAATGTCTATTGTGGTGTCTCTATAGCAGAAGCAATGACCAATTCTTATATGTCGAGATTCTCAAGATTGATCCTAGTGGCAGCGGTTTTGATGAGGGCTTTCCTGACATCGACCTGAAACAAATACAAAGCACAACATTGCAGCACGTGTTTTGCTAGTTTATTGTCTGTTTTCTATGTGGTGCATGGCTTACCCGAGCACCCATAAGAGAAGAGAACACCATATTCGTCTCTGCTGCGTCCTCAACAACTAGTTGCTTCAATATCCTTGTATCTGGATTCATTGTTGTTTCCCATAGCTGCTCAGGCATCATCTCTCCCAAACCTGCAGGTTCAGAGAAAGGGACATTACAGAATAATATTGTTGTGCCATCTCTAAACCAAGTTTTAGGCTAATCAAAAGCCTTTGAACACATTCATGATGTGAGAACCCATACTGGGTTTCTCTTAAACATTACCTTTGAATCTCTGAATGTTGTAGGATGCGTTTCCAGGGAACGAAGCGATAACTTTTTTAAGTGCTGCATCATCATAGCAATAGTGTGCCTGTTTCCCCCTCTCAACCTGGTAGTTTTCAAAGAGAAAAAAGCTTTAAAACAAACTTTCCGTAGATCTGAAGCACAAAAACTGCATAAGATCATACATGGTAAGACTTACCTTGAAAAGAGGTGGAACACCAACATAAATGCAACCAGCGTCAAACAAGGCTCTCTGTAGAAAATAAGTTTCATTAGTTTCACTCAAGCCCACCAGCAATCTAGAAGCTACTTTGACTAATGTTTTATCAAACTAAACATATACCTGATATCTGAAGAAAAAGGTCAACAGAAGTGTCCGGATATGTGCACCATCAACATCTGCATCTGTTAAGATGATAATTTTATGGTAACGCAAATTCTCCTTGTTAAAATCCTCTCCCTGAAACAGAGATCATATCCTGAGCTTGCCAAAAGTACAGGAAAAGAAAGAAAAGAACAAGTAGGATTTGAAAAAGGATATATCCACCTTCACTCCAAGACCAAGACCAAGAATTAGATTTTGAATTTCTTCGTTCTTATACATGGCTGCTTCATCCTTTCTCTCAATATTCAAAATTTTACCTCTTAAAGGAAGAATCGCCTGCATAGATCCAAGAACCTGTGTTACGCACTAACTACGTAGAAGCACTGTTTCCATAGTCCTTTCGTGATTCTTGTCTAGTGATATACAAGGAGCAAAAAGGTGATTTATTTACCTGGAAACGCCTGTCACGACCCTGTTTAGCACTTCCACCAGCAGAATCTCCTTCGACTATGAAAATCTCTGGTAACATAGTAAAAAGATGTCAATAACTAACTAACTTTCATGGCTTACAAGTATATAATGACAGCCTCTTGTTTCCTTTCCCATCTTCTCACTTTGGGTCTAAGAAGATCAATTTTTTTCCAATTTATACGCTTGTCATATACTCCATGCTTTAAACTTACAAACTAACTCATGTTCTGATTTCCTAAGAAAAGGCACTTTCAAACTGGCTAATGCATACCAGATTCTTCCGGATCTGAAGATGAGCAATCTGCCAGTTTCCCAGGAAGTGAGGATGACTTCAAAACGCTTTTTGATCTGACCAATTCCCTCGCTCTCTTGGCAGCCAGAGCAGCCTAGAAAGAAAAAGAGTCAACAGGGAAGATCATGATCATTTGGTTGAAATTAGCAAGTAGACGCACTGCTATAGGCGGGTGAACAGAGAGGAGACGCATACACAATTAGAGAATACTCTAATCACAGATATCAGAAAAATGATTCTCAAGGATATAACACATTAGTGTGCTCGAATGCATGTATGAGATGAAGATGTGAAAGTATGAGCAGGTAAATCAGTTATATACCTTATATGCATTCAAGGATTTGGAAATAATGCTATCGAGTACATCCGGATGCAACTCCAAGTATTCCGTGAGGTACTCCTGGACTGATTGGTCAACAATTTTTCTCACCTCTGGATTTCCTAGTCTTGTCTTGGGGACGTTGGGGGACAGAAAAAAATTAATACGAGCAAAGAACATAAGAAAAAGTTATGGCATAATGATCACAGATTATTGCCAAAAAGGGGGTCACCAAATCCTTATGCTCTCGAGTACCTTTGTTTGACCTTCAAACTCAGGATTAGGAACCTTGACCGAGACAATGCAGGTCAATCCCTCCCTAACATGTTCCCCACTTAAGCTAATATCCTTCTCCTGAAAGCATAACGAATGACAATAAATTACACCATTAGTAATCAACCTTTTAGGAAATGACTACCTAAAATTGGTCAAGATAAGTGCTTAAAAGAATGCAAAAGCAACCTCTACAACTGGCATGTTTCACAGTTTAATCATGGACAAGTAAAGTTTTCATGGTGCGTAAAGCATGCGTATTGACAGCAAGTGTATGAGTATTCAAATTCAGTCTCAGTCCATGGAGAAGATAATATAATCCTTTATCAACATTATCTCAGAAGATTCTTTTTCAACATAATAATGACCGACTAACAACAATTAGCATGTGCAGTTTTCAAGACAAAAGATGGAAAGAGAAGGGGAAAAGGGTTCTAAACCTCTCTAAGAGTGGAAATGTAAAGAGAAGGGAAAAAATATTCTAAACGCAGTTGGTTATTGTATCACACCTTGACAACTTTCGACTTTTTTGCAAGGCTATTTAGAGTTCTTGTTAATGAAGCCTTCACACCTTCTATATGTGTTCCACCATCAATGGTTCGAATGCTATTTGCATATCCTAGCATCGTGTCCGAATAGGCATCTGAGCACCTGGTACAATAACGAGATGATAAATTTAGATCATGTGAATTTTGCATAGTTACCATGATATATGCATTATCTTCCAGAAGAACTGCAGCATATACAGTCATCAACACCGTACAGAATAGCATTTCCATCAAGTTTACATATATAGTTAACCACAAAATCAGTACATGTTCTAGTATGTGGTTCTATAGTAAATACAACCAGATTATATCCCTTCATCATACAAGCAGAGTTGGATATTAGAAGACGTATATATAAGGAAAAGTAACATACCACTGAAGTGCAACATCGACGGTGGTACCATTTATCTCTTTCCGGAAACCCAGCACATCATGAAGTGGTTTCTGAACGAAAGAGCTGACAATTAATCTTTCCAGGATGACAGGTAATAAAAAGGATGACATATAATACAAGAGACCTAAATGCATAACAGCTAACTTAAAAGCCATAGTATTAACACGGGTCTCATACTCATGCTAACAGAGCCCTAAAGAATCATGAACTTGAAAAATGGGGTGAATATATCTTACAATTATGTAAGCTGAGAAACAAAAATATAGGTACCATCCCCATTGTGCATTTTGTTTTACAAAACGTATCCACTTTAAAGTAACTTGTCAAAATTTTAATTCTAGCACCACCGATAGGCAAATATTCGAGAGTACAACTATGACAAGTCATTCAAAGTGCAAGCCTCACCTTATCAGTATTTAGCCAGCTAACATATTCAGTTAATCCTCCAGCATAAAAATATTCACTATACAGGTCCCTTTCCGGATCACCATCCTCCATTTTCAGAGAGATTGTAACCTGCATTCAATTATATTGAACACTTGATTATGACAAAAGAATAGTACATCCCTGAGCGTCTGCCAAATGAAAACTGATTAAATCAAGCAGGTAAGGAGTGCTCCATGAACATGAAGCAAACCGTTCAAATACTAACGTTTTAATTTAAAGAAGTTATCATGGCTGCCCTGGTTTTAAGTGACAATAATATACCTTTGGATTTAGAAAAGCAAGCTCCCTAATTCGTCCAGCAATAGTGTTATGGTCAAACTGAATTGCGGTAGTGAATACTGAGAATCAGTTTATCGCAGAAAAGATAAGTTAGGCATCAAGTCCCATCTTTAGAAGGGTCAAATAGATTAGTACGGAAAGTAGGCAAAACCTTCTCTGTCAGGCCAAAACCTGATGCATGTCCCTTGAGTCCCCCTTGACTCCGCTGGAAGGACATGACGGGTAAGTGTTGTTATGGGCTTTCCACGAGAGTATTTTTGCTGAAATTCCATCTCATCTCTACGAACAATAACCTCCAATGCCTGTGAATAGTGTGAGCGGCTTAATTAGTTGCATGTATATTATCATTGTTGTCCATCCAGATAGAACAGTTTCTTGAACTGGAAAATATAGAGATTGATGACCCTAACACTCGGTAAGGAACCATTGAAAAGTTTCTCACAAAACATAAAGGATTTCAAATAACCTAACCATTGCCTTCCAATACGAGCCAAGAGGTGAGGATCTCATTATCATACAAATTTTTCACAAATCAATAAAAGAAGCAGAGAGGGAATTTTCGATGTTTCAGAGGAGAAAAGAGGATACAATGTAATTAACCATTAGAACTCACCTCTGACAAAGCATTCACAACCGATAAACCTACACCATGCAGTCCACCAGACACGCTGTAACCGCTACTCGAGCCACCAAACTTACCACCCGCGTGTAAGACCTCCACAAATAAAAAGCAAAACTAATTAATATCATAACCAAAAGTATGTAAAAGAACGTGTGACTCCACATTAAGACCAACGTAGACAGCTTCCCAGACGATAGACATCCGAGTTTTCAACCGTTAAAGAATACAATCTTCTTCCTGAAAAAGCTAATAACCTATACAAAGTGTCCAGATCATACGTAAAATGTACAATTAGTGATTGAATTGTTTAGGAATGGGTAAATTGATGGGTAAAAATTCAAAACCATGAGAATAGATTTGTTATGTACCAAATTAACAACCGCATAACCTTGAATAAGTAAATCTTCAAAGCATTGATGTATGCCATTGAAATAAGAGCTGCACTTGCTGTAAGGTTACAATGATATTACCAGGTCTCTTCTATACTATACCAGGTATGAATTAGTAAGAAAACAAAGAAATCCATAAAACTCATGGGAATGTGACAATCTGTAAAGTAATGTGCTAATGTTTATGCTGGTTCCAGCCATAGAACTTCAGAGATATTTTAGTTCATATAAAGTTTAAGGAAAATTAATAGATATATATGTCAAGGAGCAATACCGTAAGGACAGTCTCCAAAGAAGATTTTCCCGTAGCAGGATGCAAATCTGTAGGTATCTGCAAATAAGCTATATATGAAGAAAAGCTAAAGAGCTACAGATTTGAATTCTAGGATGAAAGAAAACTTTATGAGCAATCAAAAACCGTAAACGAAAACCTTCATGAATAAATTTATGAGCAAGTGGAACAGATCACATACCCCACGCCCATTGTCTGCAATGCTGACTGAACCATCTGCATGTAAAACAACATCGATCTTCGAAGCAAAACCAGCTTGGGCCTCGTCAATTGCATTGTCAAGAATCTCATAAACCTAAGAACAACATGTATTGAAAAGGAATGTAACTAGTTGAAATGAGCCCATAAGGAACAATGAAAGTTCGAAGAAAAAGACATTTACCAGATGGTGCAAACCACGAGAACCTGTGCTACCAATATACATTCCAGGCCTTTTCCTGACAGGATCTAAGCCTTCGAGCACCTAATGTATCATAGAGAATTCAAGTAAACGCAGATCATCTGAACAAATTAAGAAAGAGAAAAAAAATCAATAAAGGAATTACTTGAATGTGCTCGGAACTGTAATCCTTAGAGGTGGAACTTTCTTGGCGATCGTCAGTGTCTATGGAGGATGACATAAAGGACTTAGGTGAGACTGCATTTCTTTGTACAAGTCTTTGACTCAAACCGTTGGCTAACTGAAACTTGACCCTGAAACCAAAGGAGGACTTCTTTATATAAAAATGAATAATGGTTAAATAAGCTTCAAACTAGAAGAGAATCACGTGGCCGAGTTTTCACTAAATACATTAGAGTCGAGAAAGCCTAAATGCACCAGAATAAGATGAGAAAACAAAGCTAGAGATGATCTCCCTCGAAGCCTAAATGCAATTAACGTCAGTTCAAGGGTAATAACAATTTCGATTTCGAGTGCTTGGAAACGCGAAAAGACATGATTTTTAGCATCGGAAGTAAATTGTTATACTGCTCCTGCTCTTATTCATTTGCAGCCTATTTTCCCCAAGGACGAAAACGGAAAAGCAAAGGAGGAGAGTAGCTTAAACCTAGGCGTTGAAGAGAAGAGAGATGAGGAGTGACGATGAAGTGAAGGACATAGAGAGTGAGAGAAGAGACGAGTACGAGAAGCCATGAGACGAAAATAGATGTGAAGATAAGACGGTGGTCTATGAACCAGTGCCATGGAAGGAAGAGTAATGTAGACAAGAGATGTTTTCTGCTGCTTCAGAAAAAATAAAATAACGGGTCTTAGTCTCGGGTCGGGTTACTCCAACCTCGTCGACCCAGACCCAAACCCAATATTCCACATATATGTTCGGTTTTGATTTATACTCGAGTTATTCGAGTGATCGAGTTTGATTTGAATTCTTCTTGGTTGAAAATTGGATAGAGTACTAGAATATTTTCCGATATTTCCCGATTCTATTCGAGTTTGCAGATTTATTCACGTTTGGAATTATTCGAATTTTTTCTTTTCTGGTCGAGTTTGATTTGAATTCTTCTAGATTGAAAAATTGAAAAGTGGATAAGGAGTACCGAAATAATTTTGGATATATCCATATTCGGTTTGAATCAAATTTTTAACAAACAAGTACCAAATTTTTTTTCAAAATACTAATAAAAACTTTTAAGTTTTAACCAATTTTACACTCTATCACACTTTTGATACTCATAATTGCATCCCAACACACTTTTTTTTTTTCATTCTAACATACTTTTGCACTTGAAATTACAATTTACCCCTCATTTTTACTTCAACTAGATTAAACAAATCAAACTAAATGAAATATCACTAACCACCAATTCATTATTGTAAGATATCATTAACCACCAATTGATCATGTTTAACAAAAATTAATTGAATTGGTAACCACAATTCAACAGTTACTTTTTGCTTAGTTCATTTGCTAACCACAATTCAGCAGTTACTTTTTGTTTATTTCATTTGCTAACCACAACTCGGTAGTTACTTTTTGTTTAGTTCATTTGTTAACCACGATTCAGCAGTTACTTTTTGTTTAGTTAATTTCTTAAACACAATTCAACCATTTTTAAAAAAGTTTAACCACGAGTTAGTACTCCCATTACGAAACTTTCATATATCTGACCACGAGTTAAGTTCGTATATCTGACCACGAGTTAACTTTCATATATCTGACCACGAAAAGATAAGGAATCTAAATATCAATTGGTTTTAGTGAGAGGAAAAAAACGTCATAAATTTAAGTGTTTTGAGAAAAAGAGTCATAGAGTGTAAAAAGTATCACAAGTGATTCACAATGCAAATAAATCTTTTAAAGTGATCTAGAGTGAAAATCACTCTATTTATTGAAAAATCACAAAAATTATAAAACTGAGAACAATCAGAATATATTAAATATTTGAAAAATAATATTAAATATTAACAAATATATATCATATAATATTAAACATTTCAATCCTATCTAAGATCTCAGACTCCGTTTGATTATATCCAAATTTGAAATATCTCACAAATAAAGTTTTTTAAGATAATTTAATAATTTAAGTTTGAGTTGATATTTTTCGGGTCAGATTCGTTTCAGAATTTTTACCCATACCTACATATAACTAGCGTTTAACATTTACCCAATATTATTAGCTTTGATCGTATTTTTTAGTTTAGCCTCCTTTTCTAACGTTTTCCGACTGGTGCCTTCATCTTTAACCAGGTAGTTTTATCAGGTCGTTGTCTTAGTTTGTATCCTTGATTTTTCCTCTTACTTCCAAAAATTGTCTTATTTTTCACCGGCTAAAAGGAGAATGATTATTTGTATCACCGATTTAGTTTAAGTAGTTTTAAGATTTATCTATTGTAAGAAGATTGACCATCTGATAACAAAAGTACTTGTACCCATACCCATTTTTTCAAGCTTCTTGCTTTTAAAAAGAAC
>OVAU01003781.1:0-10727 GCA_900406315.1 Biscutella laevigata subsp. laevigata
CTTACAATACCCAAACCAAACAAAAATCAGAAATTAATATACATATATTATAGAGTTAAATTCAAATTTGCGCAACGTGCGGGTCTACCCCTAGTTTGTAATAAGACAAAATAATTAATGACCATGAAATTTTGCATGTCCCGAGAATGGTCAGTCAAAGAAATAAGTAATGACTACCCTTCACAATTCGTCAATAGGTCGTCATTCTATTCTTATATTTTATCAATATATTTCCAACGGATTTATAAATTTGTCTGTTTAATCCATGTTTCTCAATACAATTTGGAACTATTGGCGTATAGATCTCATAAACACGTTTACGTATCGAATCAAATTAACGATATATGGCAGAATCAAATTTTATGGACGCATTGATCTTGACGAAAAAGTAAGTCTTTAATATACATTATATTGTATATGTTAGCTACTTATAAATGCAGTTGTATTATCGTAATGATGTTTGATTCATTACTTTTATGTTATGGTTTCAAGAATGATCATATATAATGTTATATAATCATTTATATTTGTTTGAAAACCAAAAAAACCTTAGTATTTTAAAACCCTCAACCTTATATGATAAAAAGACGTTAGAAACCTTATACCGTGGAAATGTCGTTTGTCGGAATTTCGACAGTCATTATTAGTCATGAAAGAAGCTCTGAACATTCAATAATGAGAAGCTTATTTCATTAAGTGTAAAGTTTGTTACAAAGACGTTTATATATGTACATCAAATGTTAAACCAGACTAGTAAACCAGATTAAGTTATATATACTAAACCAATCTAGTCTAAACCAGAATATGTACATTAATAGCCCCCCTCAAGATGGAGGTGCATAGATGTTATGAACATCCATCTTGGACAATAACTCCCGAAACAGAGCCGGGTACAGTCCCTTCGTCAACACATCAGCGAGTTGGTGCTGACTGCGTACGAACATAGTCTTCAGAAAACCAGATTGAACAACTTCCCGAACCTTATGACAGTCCATCTCTACGTGCTTAGTACGCTCGTGAAAAACTGGGTTGCTTGCAATGTGAAGCGCGGCGGTGTTGTCACAATATAGATAAGTTGGCTGCTGGAACAGAATAGAGAGATCCTTCAGAAGCTGAGCAATCCACATAAGTTCCTTAGTCGCCATGGACATCGCCCTGTACTCTGCTTCAGCAGAGCTTGTAGAAACAATATGCTGCTTTTTAGACTTCCAAAAAATCAAAGAATCCCCGAGAAACATTGCATAGCCAGTGACTGATCGACGTGTATCAGGGCAAGCACCCCAATCAGAATCAGAGAAACCACGCAAATCGAACTTCGCATCAGCTGGAAAATACAGTCCCTAACCAATAGTGCCCTTGAGATAGCGCAAAACCTTATGAGCAGCAACAAGGTGTGGTTCTCGTGGACCAGAAGAGAATTGAGCTAACTTCGAAACAGCAAACGAGATGTCAGGGCGTGTATTGGTTAAGTATTGAAGCTTACCAATCAAACGACGATACTGTTTAGCATCGGTTATGAGCTCGCCAGAGTCCTTAGACAGTTTCTGATTCGGTTCCATGGGAATCGACGAAGGTTTGCATCCAGAGAATCCACAAGACTCAAGCAAATCGAGGACATACTTGCGCTGACTAACAGAGATCCCAGCAGACGATCGAGCAATCTCAAGGCCAAGAAACAGTTTTGGTGCACCAAGATCACAAAGCTTAAAATGAGACTTGAGCTGTTCTTTTAGAAGAAGACCGGCCTCATTATCGTTGCTGGCAATCAGAATGTCATCCACATAAATCAACATCACAATGAAATGGCCATCACGAAATCTCGTGAACATCGTATGATCACCATTACAGCGGATGAAACCAAACAGCAAAAGAGTGGATGATAGTTTGATATACCATTGTCGTGACGCCTGCTTAAGCCCATAGATAGACTTGAGAAGCCTGCAAACAACATTAGGAGAAATAGTTTCACCTGTGATATCCGAGTACCCTGGAGGTAGCTTCATGTAAAGCTCTTCATCTAAGTCGCCATTAAGAAAGGCATTAGAGATATCAAGCTGATGAAGGCACCAATTGAGCTTCAGAGCAAGAGCAAGGATCAGTTTCACAGTGACAAGCTTAGCCACAGGGGAGAATGTACCAAAGAAATCGATCCCTTCCTGTTGTGTGAACCCCTTGGCCACTAATCTCGCTTTAAACCGTTCAATACAACCATCAATAAATTGTTTAATAGTGTAGACCCACTTACATCCAATGGCAGTCTTACCTTCTGGTAATTCACAAATTTCCCACGTCTGAGTTCTAGCCATAGCCGCCAATTCCACACCCATAGCCTCACAAAACTCCTTATGATCTTTTGCCTCATAATATTTTTGGGGAATGGTGATATTTTCGAGTGAAGAAAGGAAAGCATAGAAAGGCTCAGAGATATTAGAATAAAAAATATAGTTTGCCAATGGATAAGGAGTGGTTACTGTAGTACTAGTACTATTATAACAATGAAAATCTTTTAGATGGGATGGTGTTTTAGTCTGTCTGCGAGACAAGGACTCAGAAGGAATCACATGCTCAGAAGATGACACATCAGAATGAGGATGTGCATCAGAAGATGTGGGCACAAGAGGCCTATGATCATCTGGGGAATTCGGAAACTGTAATAGAGGAAAGAATGTCTTTGTAGCATCCTTGATGTGGGATGAAACAAACGGAAAAATATCCTCATGAAAAAGAACATGTCGTGAAATAGAAACAGAGTGTGTCTCTATATCTAGTAACTTGTAACCTTTATAACCAATCGGATAACCAATGAAAACACTAGCCTTGGCTCTAGGATCGAACTTAGTTCTATTCTTAGGAGATGTTGAACTATAACAAAGGCACCCGAAACTTCTAAGGTTAGAATACTCAGGAGGTTTCCCAGTTAACTTTTCAAAAGGAGACACATTACCTAATCTTGGTGTGGGAATCCTATTAATGAGAAACACTGCAGTGAGTATACAATCCCCCCAAAACTCTAATGGAACCTGAGATTGGAAAAGCAAAGCTCTAGCTACGTTTAGGATATGTTGATGCTTTCTCTCAACCACAAAATTTTGTTCAGGTGTTTCAGGACACGAGTGATATGCAACAATCCCTTTAGAAGCAAACAGATCAACAAACTTTAATTCTTGAGCATTATCAGACCTAACAGATTTCACCTTTGTATTATATTGAGTTTCTACCATATGCAAGAAATCAGGAAATATGGTCAAGACATCAGATTTCAAGCGAAGAAGATAAATCCAAGTTGCTCGACTAAAATCATCAACTATTGTCAAGAAATATTTGTAACCATCAACTGTAGGAGTAGAGAACGGTCCCCAAGTATCTATGTGAACTAACTCAAAAGGTGCAGAACACATATGATTAAGAGATTGAAAGGAAAGTCGTTTTTGTTTGGAAAGGTGACAAATATGACAAAGTTCAGAATGCATTTTATTTGATTTAGTCTTGGGAATATGTAAAACATCAGATAGAAACTCAATCTTCTCATTCGAAGGATGACCTAATCTCATATGCCAATTCTTAGAGTCAATATGAATGCTAGAACAAATGGAAGCAATACCTGGAGCAAGTAAACTAGTATTGGCATCACAAGTATGTAAGACATAAAGGTTCCCAATACGACTACCGTGACCAATCATCAACTCCGGTGTAATTCCCTGGATTATGCAAGTTTCAGATGTAAAAGAGATCTTAGCATTCGAGGACTCAGTCAATGAACTGACACTCAAAAGATTGAATTTAAAACCAGGAATATAAAGCACATTGTGGAGAGACAAAGCATCAGTCAGTTGGATAGTTCCTAAACCCAGGATATCTACTGTAAAACCATTTGGAAGGGTGACAGAAGTGTGATCTAAGGCTTTGTAAGTCTTAAAATAACTCCTATTGTGTGTGACATGATGAGTAGCCCCCGAATCTATAACCCAAGTTCTAAGAGACACCTCTGTTTCTTGAGATATAGTAGAAAGAGACATGTCACTGCAGGAATTATGAAAGAGATTAAGGAAAGTACCTGAGATCTGCGAGACAACAGGTACAGAAGTTGAAGTAGAGGCGCAAGCAACATCCGAAGTCTGTGAAGGAAGAGAACTAGGTGTGTGAAGTTGAAGACTAAGGTAGGAAATCATCGTTTGAATTTGATCCTTAGATAAAGCCTAGACGGGATTTTCAGTAGAAGAATCATTGTCCATAGAATGAGTTGGTGTCAAGGAAGCCATATTGGTCGAACCAATGGTCTGTGGTTTCTTCTTATTCATTGGATGCCCTGGGGGATATCCATGAAGCTTGCAACACTTCTCCACTGTATGACCCAACCTAGAACAATGAGTGCACTTCGGTTTCTGAAAATTCCCATGAGTTAAAAGAGCAAGACTCCGATCAGGAGCATTCTGAGATTGAATATTAAAAGCAGCAGGAGCAATAGAATTTCCCACAATGCGTTGACTTTCCTCTTGATCAAGCATGTTTTAGATATCTGTCAAACATGGACGAGGTTTCATGTTTAGAATTTGACCCCTGATATTCGCAAACTGATCATTCAATCCCATCAAGAACTGTATTATCCGGCTAGTTTCAGCTTCCTCAAGAAGTTCCTTAACATGATCACATTGACATCGTTTCGATGTTAAGGACTTAGCATTGGATAATTGCTCCCAAAGAGTCTTTTTCTTCGTTTAGTATGTGGATAAGTCAAGAGATCCCTGTTTAAGACCAGCAATAGCCTGTTCCAATTGATATTTCCGTGGCAAATTGCTAATCCGATAGCTAGAATACAGATCTGTCCACATCTCAGAAGCATCATCATAGTAAAGGATACTATCATAGATCTCCTTGCTCACAACATTCATCAACCAAGCCTTCACCATACTATTGCAACGACTCCAAATCTTATACATCGGATCCATTTCAGCCGGTCTAGGTAAAGATCCATCCACAAAACTCAACTTATTCTTAGCATCTAGACTAACCTTCATCGCAATCGACCAGTTGTTATAGTTCGTTCCATCTAGAATGTGTGAGACGATAGACAAACCTGGATGATCAGATGAGTGAAGGAAGTAAGGATTGTGAGTATTGTCAAACGCGAAATGTCCATTCGGTGTAGATCCAGATCCAGGTGGTAATTTGATCTGGATTGGAGAAGTAACACCATCAGCTTGAACAGAAAGATCGTCGCGATCGTGCATCACAGATCCTTCAATGTCTAAAGACGCAGATCGATTCTTCGTCTTCTTGCTTTGTTTCACCATTATCGAAGATAAAAAAAAACTGAGCTCACTAAGTCGGAAAATGAACAGACGAAGCTCAATACGAGAGAAAGAGCTTCCGTAACCGAGCGATTGAGACAACGATCCTTCAGATAACACGGAGAGAAAGACAAAGAAAGCTCGAACGAGAATCGAAAAGCAAAGCGGAAAAAAAAATTCAATGGCGCGAACGAAGTCGCTCTGATACCATATTAGTCATGAAAGAAGCTCTGAACATTCAATAATGAGAAGCTTATTTCATTAAGTGTAAAGTTTGTTACAAAGACGTTTATATATGTACATCAAATGTTAAACCAGACTAGTAAACCGGATTAAGTTATCTATACTAAACCAATCTAGTCTAAACCAGAATATGTACATTGATAGTCATGGGGTTTCCGATAGAAATCTAGCGCTTTCAGATGATTATTTTGGTTTTTACTAATGCTTAATTTATTTGAATTACTAATGTTTAATTTATTTGAATATTTTTATAATTTCATGTATCACACACTCGAAAATAAAATATTCAATACATTGTTCTAATTACTCGGAGTCAAGCGAATACTCGACAAAAGCTGTAAAAATAGAATCTTGTCGAACAATGTATCCAAGAACCAGATTTTACCATCACAGTTGAATACATCACACTTCAACCCAATCATTCACAGGTAATGAATTACCAGTATCTCGCGTTGAACATTGTAGTATATCAACTCACTTGATGTGGCAAATATGTTGTTATTCGAAGTCGTTTTTGTGTGCGAGCCACCTGAGAAGCAAGCTATTACAGCGAGCGGCTGGTGCTTCCTTCTTGGTAAACTTTGAATGTATATTCATCCGTGCAGTAAATCCTCTAATAATCAACAACCACACATGCACTTATTGTTTCTGCCTTGTTCTTGTTTGAAACTATACGTTTTAAAACCTAACAATAAGTTTTATTTAAGCATTAATTCATTTTAAAAAAGAGGTGGTAATACTTACAAATTTATATAACCAATATGCAAATATTTTTTCTTGGACATTTCAAATTTCATCCTCCATCATATGTGGATATTCAAACTAATGTTGTACCATATGGATCTTGGAGTTCAAAACTGTAACTATCTCGTTTAGTTGAAATTCAAAGTGTTGTAATTAAATAAGTGAGAAATATTTTAATACCTCTCGTACTCTTGAAGCTCGTCAAAATTCGTTAGAATGTAGTAATGCGAATGACTTTTCTCTTAATTTGTTAGTCGCATTTTTCTTTTCCCTTTTCTACCAAGTCGACCAATATGAGTGAACATGTCAAGGCTAGGTGCTAGATACACATGACATGCTCCATTGTCATCATTACGATGTGGTCGCTTGCTCCTGATAAGAGGATCTTTACCCCCACACACTCCTACGGATTATAAGAGTGGAGTAAAAATGGCTCATGGGTGAATGAAGGTGGGTATGAAATGTCGAACCTAATCGGGATTGCACTAGTTCAATTAGCCTATAGAGAATTTAGCCAGTCTAAGCAATAAGAGATTGAAACTGTCACTTAACAACCCTAAATAAAAAGCATAAAACTCAAAAACAAGATAGTCAATTGCAGCAAGTAAATAAGAAAGCACAACTAGAATAGAACTTGGAACAAGAAAGGAAATCCTAAGCAAATGGACTTAAGGGTCGATTTAGGTGATTAAGTGCAAGAATATGATGCTCATTTCTAACATTATGATGCAAGTCTTAATTCTAAGAATATCAAACATAGGTCAATCCACTCTCGTAGCAAAGACCCCTTTCCTAAACATGTTACACATGTCTCTTGACCAAATTCATGATTATAAAGCATTAGCAACAATTCCATCAAACTACCAAAAGATCCTAACACACTCTCACGGAAATGATTCATTTAGCATGCATTTGTTTCATTCTAGCAACCTATCAACACTTCTCAGGTGATATTATGCAAAAGATCAAGAATAAGGTGATCAATCATATTCAAACACTTCAAACACTAAGATCAACAAAAGCATGAAGAACATGGAAGAATGAAGCCCTAAGCATCAAAATATATTCCTTAATCACCAAATCTCCTCAATCCATTCATTTAGAAGGGATACTACTCACAACTCATCACCAAAGCACAAAATCCCATGGGGGATTCATGCTTTAGCATGATCAAAGTTCAAAAACAAAAGCTTAAAAAGTAGAAATGGAGAAGAGATGAAAAGAAACTTCAAATTGCCATTGAAATCAAAACAAGTAGTTTTTGACAAAGGTTTTCACCAAAGTAGAAAGAGAGACAAAGATGGAACCAAACTTATGAAAACTTAGGTCTAAAAAGCTCAAATAGTGGTTCCAAATCAAGTAAAATTTGGCTGAGCAACTCTAAATCTCGTCTGTTAACTTCTGGTTTGAAGCAGGATCCGCCACGCCTGGTCGATCCTTCTGGTCGATCGTGAAAAGTTTGGATCTTTGTCTGTCTGGATCGGCCAGGGCTAGTCTATCCTTGTGGCCGATCCAAGACTACAACTTTGCTTATGTTTGGATCGAGCAGCCCTGGCTAATCCTTTGGCCGATCCAGCTACTCCTTGATCCTTTCTTCATGTATTGATCTCCCTTGGTCGATATTTGAGGCCAGTGTTGCTGATTTTGATCTTCTTGGTCATAAGTGCTCCCCTTTTTTGGCTAAGTCTTCTCCAATCACCTGAAATGCAAAATATGCTCAAATGCAATTCTAAAGGACTTTAAATGCAACCTAAACTATACAAGAATGAGCATAAAAGATGACCAAAAAGCTAACAAAACCCATGCATATCAACTCCCCCAAACTTAACCCTTGCTTGTCCTCAAGCAAAAGTTAAGTAGAGGGAAGAGGCTTGAAAACAAGGCGGAAATCAGATCAGTGGGTTAAAAGAAAGGTGAACCAAGTAAGCAAATTTCAGCAAAGTATGAAAGAGTAACCCACATCTGGAAGTATGAATTATCTAAGCGTTTAACACTATTGAAAATCAGACACCTTCATAAAGCTCTATGATAACAACTAGAGAAGGAACTAATCTCAGACTATAGCAAGTCAACCAAAACCATACTCTATACTCGTTAAGAACCTTCAGGTTTCAAGTGGCTTGAAGTCCCTTTCCTAACTCATTTCCTTATTACTCAAACTAGGCTTTCTTGCTGCAGGTTGAGTGAGAGACTACGTGGTTATGCACTCAGACCGCCCATCCCCTTACAACGATCTAGTGTGGCAGGTTGAGTGAGAGACTAAGTGGTTATGCACTCTGACCGCCCATCTCCTTAGCACGGCTCCACAACAAGTGAGCAAGCGTTCAAATCGTTATGCATACAGATGCCAATCCCTATACTGCAGACTTCGTGACAGGTTGAGCAAACACCCACATGGATAAACATTCAGATGCATGTCCCCTTATCACGGTGAATTAGTAGTGATCGATCAAGAGCCTAAGTGGTTATGCCCTCGACGCGTGTCCGCATACTACCAATAATTATTGCTTTTATTCTTTCTTTCTTTTTATTTGGTTTTCTTTCTTTTTTATCTATTCTTTTGTTTTCTTTTTCTTTTTGTTTAAACTTTTAGGATAGAGAAGGGGAACCTTAACACCAACAATATACACCTTAGGCGATGTAATGAAGGATATCAGGGTTGGTTAAAAGCTATAGACAAGGTCCTTATGGAAAGAGCTATTTCAAGCGCCCATGTAGACAATTCCGAAAGAGTACATAACATGATTCAACTTAAAGAGCGTTTCCCACTAAACATGCTTGCTAAGGTTACCGACAAGGCTACACAAACGCTGAGGAAAACCCATGATCCTCACTGATTCCCTATGCAAATTCTCTAGACTCAATCCTAAAAGAATTCAAAATCTTTTTGGGATTTTGAAAATTTTCGATTTTTGTTTTTTGGTTTTTCAACAAAAACATAGCTATCTACGCTGCAAAATGAGACTCAGACAAATATACCAAAACAGAAAACAACCATTAACAAGAAGGTGGTTCCTCCCCCAAACTTAAATTACACAATCTCAGTGTAAGACTAAGTAAGGTGAGAGAACCGAAAATAAAGCAAAGAAAATTGAAAATGAAAATGCATATGTACAAAGGTGCGAAGAAGGGACCTCAATAATAGTGAGCAGTGGGGTCGAATTCTTCGTCCGAGGAAAAAGTGGAAGACTCGTTGTCGTAGTCTTTTGGCGGTGGAGGTGCGATGGGACAACGTAGAGCGTGGGTCTGATACTCAGAATGGTGCGGAGGAGAGACATGTTGGATCGAATTTCATCAACGGATTAGGATCTATCTCTCGGTGATCCTAGTTTTAAAGATTAGCCAATCAGAAACGAGATATCTATTTAGGGTTATTTTCATTTGATCGGTTAGATTCATTTTAATCAATGGTCAAGAATGAAATACATGTAATCCTAGTGTATGTGAATTAGCCAATCAAAAATTAATTTGTGTATTAACTATTTTTTGTCTATAGTTTGTATTTTAAAGTCAGTGACAAAAAAAAAAGTTTGTATTTTAAAGTTTGTTTGATCTAAATATTTATTTATTGTTTGTTATTAGTTTCAATTTTCAATTTATTTTATTATAAATATTTATTTTTCGTTGTTAATAGTTTAAATTTTTAATTAATTTTGATCAAAATATTTATTTATTCTTTGTTTATAGTTTCAATTTTGATTTATATCAATATAGGGTTTATGGTTTAGGTATGAAAAATAGGGTTTAGAGATGAAAATAGGGTTTAAAGTTTTAGAGTTAAGAATTTTTATTTAAAGAGTTTTAGAGTTTAGAGTTAACAAATTTTCATCTAAAGGTTATATATATAATGAGTATTAGAGTTTAGAGTTAAGAATTTTTAGATAAATGTTAGAGTATTAGAGCTTACTACATATATATATATATATATATATATATATATATATATATATGTGTGTGTGTGTGTGGTTTATGTATGTAATTAGTTTCTAAAAAGTAGTACATAAATAGGGTTTAGGGTTTATGGATAAAAAATAGGGTTTAGGGTATATAGTATATACCGAATATAGTTTTTATTTGTGTGGAATTAAAATGTTGAAATAAGTTCAAACTATAATTTCCAAAACACAAGAATGAAGTATAACCATTTACACATCAACTAACCCCTAAACCATAAACACAAGTATGATTTCATTTTCTATTATAATTTGCATTTTTGTTTTGTTCTCGAACACCAATTTTGTGTTTCAAACCTCTAAACTCCATTTAACCCCTAAACTCTATCAAACTTCTAAACCCTATCTAAACCCTAAACCCTATTTAAGATTTTGACATACAATAGCATTATATTAACGTTATCATATCCTTAAATTCCATAGCGCGGGAACTTAATTCCGCCACATAAAATTTTAATTTACTTTCACTTGGTATGGCGGAATCAAGTTCCCGCCATAT
>OVAU01003782.1:0-10725 GCA_900406315.1 Biscutella laevigata subsp. laevigata
CACGGCTACGCTGGCAGGAGGCGGTCGTTACTCATCTCCCGATGCTGGCTTCAGATCATACTCCAGTTTACCTACAACTCCGGCCTCCCGGTAGCAGTGATCCGAGTAGAAGGCCCTTCAGGTTTGAAGCGGCTTGGATGCAGCATCCAGGGTTCAGAGCCTTGCTAGAGACGTCTTGGCGAGGAGATGTAGCTACACCAAGGGCTCTACAAGCTCTACGGGATAGGTTGAGGCGTTGGAATAGGGAGATCTTTGGAGATGTAAACACCCGAAAAGAAAAATTGATGAAGGAGCTGAAAGAAACTCAGGACCAGATTGAGCTCACTCCGTCGGATGACTTGCTAAACAAGGAGGCAGAGCTGATGAAGGAGATTGACACTGTGCTCGAACAAGAGGAGATTATTTGGTATCAGAAGTCCAGGGAAAAATGGGTCACGATGGGTGACAGAAATACAAACTACTTCCATACCTTAACCATCATTCGCCGGAGACGTAACAGGATTGAGACACTTAGACGGGCTGATGGGACTTGGGTTACAGAGAAGAATGAGTTGGAAAAAATGGCTGTTGATTTCTACAAGGATCTGTATTCAATGGAGGAGGGAGAAGATGAAACAGTGAGACTCAATCATGAAGGCTTTGCGAGGTTGCCCACAGATCTTATGCAGACACTAGAGAAACCGGTTAATGCGGAAGAAGTAGAAAGAGCAATAAGGAATATGGGAAAATACAAAGCACCTGGGCCTGACGGTTTTCAACCAGTATTCTACCAAAATTGCTGGGACACGGTCGGACCCTCAGTTATCAAGTTTGTTTTGAATTTCTTTGAGACAGGACAGCTCTCGGAGGGTACAAACGATGCGCTAGTAGTTCTGATACCAAAGATCCCGCATCCAGATCAAATGAGCCAGTTCCGCCCGATCAGCTTATGTAATGTGTTGTTCAAAACAATCACAAAAACGATGTTAAATCGGTTAAAAGATGTAATGCCCCGTCTCATAGGCCCGGCTCAAGCGAGTTTCATTCCGGGTAGACTTAGTACTGATAACATCATTGTTGTTCAGGAGGTGGTCCACAATATGGCTAAAAAGAAAGGCAAAAAAGGGTGGATGCTCCTAAAGCTTGATCTCGAGAAAGCATATGACCGCTTGAGATGGGATTTTTTGGAAGATACACTCCGCGCAGCTAGACTTTCGGAGAAGTGGGTCAATTGGATTATGAACTGTGTAGTTGGCCCGTCTATGAGCTTAGTATGGAACGGGGAGAAAACAGAGCCCTTTAGATTGAAGAGAGGACTACGGCAAGGAGATCCTCTGTCTCCGTATTTATTCGTCCTTTGTTTGGAGAGATTGTGTCACTTAATTGAGGAAGCGGTTGAGAATAAAGGGTGGAAACCGATTAAGCTCTCTCGGGGTGGTCCAAACTTATCCCATATTTGTTTTGCTGACGATCTCATCTTGGTGGCTGAGGCTTCAGTGGGTCAAATCCGACTCATTAGAAGTATTTTGAACAAATTTTGCAGAGCATCCGGGCAGAAGGTGAACTTAGAGAAATCGAAGTTGTTTTTCTCCAAGAACGTGAGTCGAGATCTGGCACAGCGCATTAGTGGGATGAGTGGCATAGCACCAACTTGCGATCTAGGGAAATACCTTGGCCTACCAGTCCTTCATAAGAGAATCGACAAAGAAACATACGGAGACGTGTTGGAAAAGGTATCGACGAGATTATCGGGTTGGAAGGGCCGGTTTCTAAGTCTTGCAGGACGAGTGACTCTCACCAAGGCGGTACTCTCATCAATCCCAGTGCACACGATGAGCACAATCACACTCCCAGCTGCAACCTTAGAGAAGCTGGATCAAATCTCAAGAAGTTTTGTTTGGGGGAGCACCAGAGAGAGGAAAAGACAGCATTTGGTTGCCTGGAAACGAGTGTGTAGACCTAAGAGTGAAGGTGGTCTGGGGATTCGGTCAGCTAAGAGCATGAACCTAGCCTTGATTTCAAAGGTAGGATGGAGATTGTTAAACGAAGAGGAGAGTCTGTGGGCGAGGGTCCTGAGAAACAAGTACAAGGTAACAGATAGTCATGATCAGACGTGGATGCAGAAGAAGAATACCTGGTCTGCTACGTGGAGAAGTGTGGTTATGGGATTGAAACGTGTTGCATTACCGGGATCTAAATGGGCGGTAGGAGATGGTCGATCGATACGTTTCTGGACAGACAAATGGATCCTAAACGAGGCCTTGGCCGATCTGATAGTGGGTGAGAAACCTAGAAACTACACTGAGATCACAGCACGTGATCTTTGGAGGAATGGCGAAGGGTGGCGATTAAGCCAGATTCAACAGTACATCCCAGAGCAGACTCGGCTGCAATTGGCAGCATGGGTGATAGATGATATTACGGGAACAAAGGATAAACTGGCATGGGGGGCGACTGCAAATGGCAAGTTCACAGTGAAATCTGCTTACTCTGTTCTAACACGTGAGACGTCGCTGGGGCCGAACATGCGCGATTTGTTCGTCCAAGTATGGAAGCTCCAGGTTCCGGAGAGAGTGAGGACCTTTGTATGGCTGGTTGTGAACCAAGCTCTCATGACAGAGGCGGAGAGGTTGCGACGACATTTATCGGAGTCAGGAGTATGTCAAGTCTGTAAGGGCGGGGAAGAGACGATACTTCACGTCCTCCGTGATTGCCCTTCGATTAGTGGGATCTGGAGTCGTATAGTGCCTTTGGAGAAACGTGATGCTTTCTTTACGAATACGCTGCTGGAATGGGTTTACGTGAATACCGGAGATTATAGGATAATGGAAGACTCAGCTTGGTCAACCACGTTCGCTATGTGTATCTGGTGGAGCTGGAAGTGGCGATGCGGGAACATTTTTGGTACAAACGGGAAGTGTCGAGATAGAACTCGGTTCATCAGAGAGATCTCGGCGGAAGCATGGAGGTTACACTACCAAGCAGGTCAGCTGAATCTGCAGGATACAAGCATAGAAAGGCATATCAAGTGGAACCCGCCGAGTAGTGGTTGGATGAAGCTAAATACAGATGGGGCTTCGAGAGGCAACCCAGGACTTGCAACGGCAGGAGGAGTTCTCCGTGATGAGAGCGGACGGTGGTGTAGAGGTTTTGCGCTGAACATTGGAATATGCACGGCGCCTCTCGCGGAATTATGGGGAGTGTATTATGGGCTAGTGATAGCATGGGAACAACGTATCACACGTTTGGAGGTGGAGATCGATTCTATGTTGGTAGTGGGTATCCTGCAGTCCGGGATTGAGGATTCACACCCGATGGCTTTCCTAGCACGCTTGTGCTATGGCTTTCTCTCTAAGGACTGGATTGTCCGTATTTCACATGTGTATAGAGAGGCTAACCGTGTCGCAGACGGGTTAGCAAACTATGCTTTCACCCTTCCAATGGGGTTCCATGATTTAGGTTCGAGCCCAGAGGTGGTACGAGAGATCATTACAGAGGATGAGAATGGGGTCTCACACCCACGTCAAGTCCGTTTGTAGGTCGTTGGTCTAGTTTTTTTGGGGGGAGACTTGTGTNGGGGGGAGACTTGTGTTTCCCCTTTGTCTTACCAAAAAAAATATTATACCATGAATTTCAGATCTAACTAAATTGCTACACTTTTTTAATTTCAAACTAGTGTTGCACCCGCATAAGCGGGTGTTTATTTTTATTTTAAAATTTACATAAATATTAAAAATTAAAAACTTAAGTTAACCAAAATTTTATGTGTGTATATAATTTTCTTTTGTAACATATTAAATTATATTATTTATCTTTATATACATAATTAGATTATATATTTAGCTTAAAATGTTATTTGAGTTGATAGTAATTAAAATAATATTTTGGTTGATGATAGCTTAAAATATTATTAGGGATGTAATGTATTAAATTTTTAATGCATGATTTCTATTTTAATTTTTGTTAGTATTTTAAAAAAAAATTAATTTTACATTTTTATTGTTTGATTTAAATTAACTAATTTTTGAATATTCCTAATATTTATGGTTTGTTAAGAAAATAATATTAAATACTAATAAAATAAATAATAAAGAATATTCATTTAAATAATTAATATTGATCTACGATATATACTATAATTATCAATGTTTTATTAGATATTTTATTAACTATATTAATTAGTTGGTTATTAATTTATGTTATACCAGTAAGTAGTTTATTATGACTTATTTATAATAAATTTATCATGTTTTAATAGAATAGATATGTGTTGTTCTAATATTTATTCATTATTTTAAAAGTTAATATTTGAATTATATGATCTAATTTGTTAGTGTTGAATTTAAAAATTAATAACATAAGTTTTCATTGGAAACCCCTACAAATAAAAATATAAAATCATGGTAAATACACATTTATAATAAATTTGAGTTATTTAATTATTCAATCTTTTAAAATTATATTAAATCTAATTTTTTCATTTATAATAAACTTTTAGTCATTTAATTATTCAATCTTTTAAAATAAGATTAAATCTAATTTTTTTATTATTTAAGTGATTATCTATATTAAATTTAAATTTAAATTTTAATAATAAAATAAAATCTGAGAATAAAATAGAGAAAATTGAATAGAAAATATATTCTTATAGCTTAACGTGATTATTGGTTTGATAGTTTATTAAAGTTATTAAATATATTTCTAACAAAATATTCTCCTAACAATATTCTTCTAAAGTTATGCTTATAGTTATTAATTATTGTTTAAATCTTTTTTTTAATATAGATTTTAAGTGTTAACGTGATGATCTAGGTTTAATAGTTTATTATAGTTATTTAATACTGTTGTAACAATATTTCTCCTAATCATTAAATGAAATAATTCATTATAATTTTTTTAAGTAGATAAACCCTGTTTTAATATAATAGATATTACAATTATTGTATTTATGGAATACAAATTAATTTTTTTTTTACGTCAACACATCTGCTAAGGAGTTTATAATAAATGGGTGGGCGTTCTAAAATCCCTTCGGATTTATATAGGATCCATTTCAAGATGAAACTTAGAGGACTCATTCGATTATTCCTGATTTGGTTCAGATTTTTCGGTTTTGGTTCGACTTTGGGTCTTTGAAAAATATTTTAAATATAGAAAAATAAAATTTTCAATTTAATATATATTGAATAATGAAAGTAATAATAAATATGTTAAAGGAAACATATCATCACTGAATCCCTCTAATTGAGCCCTCCATTACTGTAAATATTATTTTCATATTTGTCTCTGTAACTGACCTAATGCTCATCCTATAAGAGCAAGATGTGCACATTGTAAAGTAATAAAAAAGACTCTAATCTTATATGGCATCGGAGCCGTAAGATCCAAAACCTACAAATTTTTTTTTTCTTTCTTCGTTACCATGTCGACATCTCCTCATTCATCATCACTCTCGGCAGATGCAGTCATCATCAACACAACTCAACAACTGCTCCACATCAACATGTCGAATGTCACAAAGCTTACCACTAACAACTACCTTATGTGGAAGAAACAAGTTCATGCTCTCCTAGATGGCTATGAGTTAGCCGGGTACGTCGACGGCACTCTCACGATCCCTCCTCCGACGATCACCACCGAGGGAGTTGTTGCTGTCAATCCAAAGTTCACACTGCAGAAACGTCAAGACAAGCTGATCTACAGCGCACTGTTGGGAGCCATGTCTCTCGCTGTCCAACCTCTCGTCTCCACCGCCAACACCGCTGCTGAGATTTGGAATCTCTTAGCATCCACCTATGCAAAACCAAGCAGAGGCCATGTCAAACAATTGAAGTTTCAAGTTCAGCAATGGACGAAATCAACAAGAACAATTGATGAATATTTCCAAGGTTATATCACGAGATTTGATCAGCTTGCGATATTGGGAAAGAAAATTGATCATGAAGATCAACTTGAATACATTCTGGGAGGCTTACCGGAAGAATACAGATCTGTTGTGGACCAGATGGAAGGTCGTGAAGTACCTCCAACCATACCGGAGCTTCATGAGAAGCTGCTGAATCATGAAGCCAAAATCCTCGCCGAACCTCCTCGGACTACTGCTCCGGTGAGTGCTAATGTTGCACAACACAAGTCCCAGCCAAACTACAACAACCGCTCGTATCAGAAACCTCACAATCAGTCCTACAACAACACCACCACTGGGAATAAGAACTGGACACCGAAACCTTACCTAGGTCGTTGTCAACTATGTGGAGTCCATGGCCATAGTGCAGGGAGGTGCAGTCAACTACAACAACACCGTCCTGCTCCACAACAGTATCATCAACAAGTCCAGACCTCAACTCCACCCTCACAGTGGCAACCAAGAGCTAATGTTGCTATGACGTCATCCCACAACGCCAACCAATGGCTCTTGGACAGTGGAGCCACCCATCATATCACCAGTGATCTCTCCAATCTCTCTCTTCACCAACCTTACAATGGAGGAGAAGATGTACTGATTGGCGATGGGTCTGGCTTGGCAATTACGCATACGGGTTCCGCTACTCTTCCCTCTCATAAACGATCTCTGAAATTGCATAATGTTCTCTGTGTACATGAAATTCACAAGAACTTAATTTCAGTATATCGTTTGTGCAATTCTAATCAAGTGTCGGTTGAATTCTTTCCTGCTTCGTTTCAGGTGAAGGACCTACACACGGGAACCCCGTTACTCCAAGGCACAACGAAGGACGAGCTGTATGAGTGGCCAGTAACCCCACACCTAGCCACTGTCCTATATGCCTCCCCCTCACCAAAAACAAGCCTCCAGTCGTGGCATATGCGACTGGGTCATCCCTCTTTATCTGTTTTACAAACTGTTATTTCTCAAGCTTTTTTACCTGCAAAGACTGTTTGATTAATAAAAGCCATAAGTTACCATTTTACCAAAACACTATCTCTTCCTCTCGACCCCTTGAGTACCTATACACAGATGTTTGGACTTCACCACTTCATTCAATAGACAACTACAAATACTATGTGGTGTTTGTAGACCATTATACAAGATATATTTGGATCTATTATCTGAAGCAAAAATCTCAAGTCAAAGAGATCTTTCCAGCCTTCAAAGCTCTTGTAGAGAACAGATTTGGGAGTAAGATAGGCACTCTTTACTCAGATAACGGCGGAGAGTATGTCGC
Organism: Biscutella laevigata subsp. laevigata; assembly: GCA_900406315.1. NCBI lineage: Eukaryota > Viridiplantae > Streptophyta > Magnoliopsida > Brassicales > Brassicaceae > Biscutella > Biscutella laevigata. The sequence goes on from OVAU01003782.1 coordinate 7,164, forward strand.
TCTAAAACAAAGTCTCGCAGCTGGTGGAATCTCTCATCTAACCTCTCCTCCACACACTCCCGAACACAACAAGATATTAGAGAGAAAACACAGACATATCGTCGAGACTGGATTAACTTTGCTCCATCAAGCATCGATGCCTCCGACTTACTGGACGTATGCTTTCTCAGCTGTTGTGTACCTGATCAATAGACATCCAACATCAGTCCTTCACAATGACTCGCCCTATCACCGACTGTTCCAAACCAAACCAAACTACAACAGACTCAGGGTATTTGGAAGTGCCTGTTATCCATGGCTCAGACCCTACACAACTCACAAACTAGACACTCGATCCATCAGATGTGTGTTCCTGGGATACTCATTAACCCAGAGTGCATACCTGTGTCTAGATGCAGCGACTGGGAAGATTTACACTTCTCGCCATGTCCAATTTGATGAGCTCGATTTCCCATTCCAGATTCAGCAATCCACAACCACCGTAACACCACCACCTGAACCACCCAATCCAAACAACCCCACTGTTACCGCTGTGCCACTCACTACGCTCTCCGTGCCGGTTCCTCCATGTGTGCTCCCTCACCGGTTACAGAAACAGGTACAGACGTCGCCGCCGCCTGATCAATTGCCGCAGAGAGTAGCTCCGTCGAAATCAGCTCCGCCGCCTTCCACCGCACATTCACCGGCAACTTCTGATCAGGGTCCTCTCCTCACCGTTGCCATGTCGCCGGTCTCTTCACCACCGCCAATTACTGTCGCCACAACCACGAGCTCTCTACTGCCTCCTCACCCAGTTCTCCCAAACTTAAGCCCATTACCATCACCTGAGGCCCAAATCACCACACCACCAAATACAACCAGCCCAGCTCCTATTAACCCTTCGGCCCATAATCCACAACCCAACTCAATTCCCCTTATTCAACCCACAGATCCACCGAATCCACCAAATAACCCACCTCCTCCATCTGATATCTCAGACCCGATGAAGACCAGATCAAAGAACAATATAGTCAAGCCAAACAAAAAATTCACCTTTCTTGCAAATCTCTCCCAGACTTATCCCCCATAACCAAAAACAGTAAAACAAGCCTTAGCAGATACTCGGTGGCGTCGGGCGATGTGTGAAGAGATGGATTCTCAGACAAGCAACCACACTTGGGATCTTGTTCCACGAGAATCACATTATAACGTGATAGATTCAAAGTGGATCTATACTACTAAATTCTTATCTATTGGTGATCTTGACAGGTTTAAAGCCCGGCTAGTGGCGAAAGGCTATAACCAGCAACAAGGACTCGACTATGACGAAACTTTCAGCCCGGTTGTCAAAGCTACAACAGTGCGTCTGGTCCTTGGCATTGCAGTCACACAGAATTGGCCAGTTCGACAGTTGGATGTCAACACAGCATTCCTTCAAGGGAAACTCCATGAAGAGGTGTTCATGTCACAACCCCAAGGTTTCATAGACACAGACCGTCCTCATCATGTCTGTCGATTAAACAGAGCCATCTACGGACTGAAACAGGCTCCACGGGCCTGGTATCTCGAACTCAAAAACTTTCTTCTCTCTGTCAACTTTGTTAACTCCGTAGCAGATACCTCCCTGTTCATTCTCCATCGCGGGAACAAGGTGCTTTTTCTACTTGTCTATGTCAATGACATACTGCTCACGGGTAATGATGAATCTTTGCTGAAGCACACATTGGTCACACTTCCCACACGGTTCTCATTAAAAGATCTTGGTGATCTGCATTACTTCATGGGTATAGAGGTCAAGAGGACACCTCAAGGTCTCCACATGATGCAACGTAAGTATATCTATGACTTACTTACCAAGACTCACATGCTAGAAGCAAAACCAGTGACAACACCAATGGCATCATCCCCAAAACTTACGCTCTCCTCTGGTACACCTCTCACGGAACCAACAGAGTACAGGGCCTTGGTTGGAAGTCTCCAATACCTTTCTTTCACAAGTCCGGACATAGCATATGCTGTGAACAGGTTATCTCAGTTTATGCACATTCCTACCACTGATCATTTTCAGGCTGCCAAAAGAATCCTCAGATACCTTGCTGGGACAATAGATCATGGTCTTTACTTCTCAGCAAAGAATCCCATGCGCTTCCATGCATACTCCGATTCTGATTGGGCAGGTGATCCGAATGATTTCACCTCTACGAATGCATATGTCATATACCTCGGAGCACATCCAATTTCTTGGTCATCGAAGAAGCAAAAAGGGGTTGCAAGATCTTCTACTGAAGCTGAGTATCGCTCAGTAGCAAACACCACCTCCAAACTCAGCTGGTTAGTTTCACTTCTCTCCGAGTTAGGCATTACACTCCCTGATATTCCCACTATTTACTGTGATAATGTGGGTGCGACGTCTCTGTGTGCTAACCCGGTCTTCCACTCGAGAATGAAACACATCGCGCTGGATTTTCATTTTATTCGAGAGCAAGTTCAGCAAGGAAGATTCGAGTCTCCCATGTATCAACAAAAGATCAACTTGCAGACCTGCTCACCAAACCTTTACCTCGTGCGATATTCACTCCACTGTGCAGCAAGATTGGAGTAGCTAAGCCTCCTCCATCTTGAGGGGGAATGTTAAAGGAAACATATCATCACTGAATCCCTCTAATTGAGCCCTCCATTACTGTAAATATTATTTCCATATTTGTCTCTGTAATTGACCTAATGCTCATCCTATATAAGAGCAAGATGTACACATTGTAAAGTAATAAAAAAGACTCTAATCTTATAAAATATTCAAATTATTTTCATAAATAAGCATAAAGTTTCAGAATAAAACATTAAAGATAGATTAAATATCTAAAATTTTAATATTAGACATTAAAGAGTATCTAAAATATTTAAAAATACTAATAAATATTTAGACTTAAGTTCGCATATTTCGGGTACCATATTTTTGGTTTTATTCGAGTTCAATTCCAGTTCTTCAGATAGTGAAATTTAGAATTCATTTGGTTTTTTTCTTAGTTTTGGTACTTATTTTAGTTCGGTTTCAGTTCCGGTTCATTTGATAGTGGCATTTAGGATTCCTTAGGATTTTTTACATGCTTTCAACTCGGGTTTTGTATCTTTTTCGATTTGGTTTCATTTTGGTTCTTCGGATCTGATTAATTGACAAGCCATAATCTTTGTCCTTATTTTTCTTTGAATCTTATGTATTAACTAGGAGAAAACCCGCGTATGCGCAGATGTCATTTTATATATGTTATATTATAACCATGTTCGGTAAATAAATGCAACGTCTAGTGATAGTAGATGAAAAAACTAAAGATAAATTGGTACAATTAAGCTAATTTGAAATTTAAATTTATGGAGAAGAATCGCTGGGTGTTTAAAATGGCGTAGCTGCTTATCGCTAGAATTTGTAGCGATTGAAAATATCACTTGAAGAGGATGCCGGCGGTCATCTTCAACGATCATTTTTTCTCTATTATAGTTTTTGCCATGGTGAGAGCCGCTATCGCCCGACGCTGCGTCTGTTTCCTGAACTTGGCTTATATAAAATGATTTTAGTAATTGGTTTCAA
>OVAU01003783.1:0-10724 GCA_900406315.1 Biscutella laevigata subsp. laevigata
AAAATAATTTTATTGATGAAATTTATAATGCAATAACTTTTGATTTTTAAATGTTGTTTGATTTAATCTTGATAAATCCACCTTATTACTAATATTGTTAATTAACTAATGATATTTTTAATGTTTATTAATATCTTTTATTTGAAAATAAATTTGTTAGAAAGTAATTAGATAAATTCAACATATTTTTATTAATATTTTTAATTAATATCTTAATCAGTTAGTTAGAGATATTTTAGTTTACATTTAAAATTTATTATATTATTATCCATATAATAAATATGGACGAAAATTAATTGATTATTTAATTAAATATTTTTATTTAATACCTTAATTAGTTGGTTAAATATATTTAATTTAAATCATTCTAGAAAATAGTTCACTATGACGTTTTTAAGTACATAACTCTGTTTTAATAGAATAGATATTTAATTATTAGTTACGTAATTTTTTTTTATTTTTGCCTAGTCTAAGATATTTAATAATTACGTGAAAATATTTGTTTAGCAATATTATTAAATATTAAGATATTAATAATGATTATAAGCATATAATTTTAGATAGTAATAGTCTATTATGATTTTTAAGTAATTTTTTTTAATATAATACATACACGATTGGTAAATAAATACTAAAATTGGAGCTCTTTATATTGGTAACCGGTAAGCGTCCTGCAATGAATCGAGGTAAACCGGGTAATGTCCCTTCGATTTAGACCGGACCATGAACAAGCAAAACCAGTCACCTCTTTAACCTCAGCGTCGGCGTCTAGTCACACTCTAGCTTTGTCTGAATCAGCAAAAACCCTAGAGAATCTCTGCTTCGTTCCGCTTCTCTTTCGAGCTCGACGACACTAGAGAAAATATGCCTCCCAAAGCCAAAGCTAAGGATGCTCCCGTAGAGAGGCCTATTCTTGGCCGTTTCTCTTCTCACCTCAAGATCGGAATTGTAAATCACTTCTTCATCTCTCTTATCCAAGTTGATTGATTGCGGAAAGAGTTTTATGATCGCAGTATTTTCCTCGATGAAAGTCTCTCCTTTTATTTCTTCTGAATCTTTCTGGGGGAGATCTATTAACTCATACAAAGGAAATGGACATTATTGATGGATGAGCATAAATTGCTTTCTTCTACATTGATTAAGATTGATTGTAGCATTCATGAGGATACAATGATGTAACTCACCATGGCTTTGTTTTGTGACGATGCAGGTTGGGTTACCAAATGTGGGAAAATCTACTCTTTTCAACACTCTTACAAAGCTTTCAATTCCAGCTGAGAATTTCCCCTTTTGTACCATTGAGCCTAATGAGGCTCGTGTGAATATTCCCGATGAGAGGTTCGATTGGCTTTGTCAATTGAACAAGCCCAAGAGTGAGGTAAATTTCATGACTTTGCTGCTATGGAAACTGAGATTACTACGTCTACTGTTGCTCAAGCTGACTTTTTGTTTATTTTGATGCCTTAGATTCCAGCTTTCTTGGAAATTCATGACATTGCTGGGCTTGTAAGAGGCGCTCATGAAGGACAGGGACTTGGGAACAATTTCTTGTCCCATATCCGTGCAGTTGATGGAATTTTCCATGTTCTGCGTATGATCTTTCCTCCTTTCCGTTCTCCTAGTCCCAGCTTAGTTTTAGTATGTTTTGTGGTTGAAATAGTGATTTGATACATAAATTGGAATGTACCTGCTATTTGTACTGTATTGAATTCCTTATTGAGCAATAGGAAAAACCCTAGGCTTTCCAACGAGAGCGGAGTCAGAGTCTGACTAAAAAATGTTATTTTTCTACCTTGCATTTGCTATAGTTAGTTTATGCATCAAACTGTTGATACATACTCGTACCGTTGATTGAATTTTCCATGTTTTACGTATGATGGTCCTTTTTTATCTCCTATTTAGTGTTACTCTTTTTTGTAAAGGCTAAAGTTGGTTTTATGCATAATTGGACTGTGCATGTGGCTTGTGCTCTATCAAAGGATTGAGCAATATGTAACACCCTAGGCTTTTGGACGAGAGACTAGTTAAAAACTACTGTACTTTTGTTTAATTTTCTACCTATAGGGGGTACTGCCATAATTGTTATGTTTTTCTATCGAATGCATCTTCTGTGTATGTTCCTGAGCATCTGAGATATTAGCTTTGATGTACGAGATCTTGGCAATTCTACTCTGGGTTTTAATACTTTTCCATTGAAAATGTGCAGGTGCTTTTGAAGATCCTGATATTATCCATGTCGATGATATTGTGGATCCTGTTAGAGATTTAGAGACGATTACTGAAGAATTGCGGCTAAAGGTTCTATTCCAGATATTGACTTCTAGATCTCTGAACTCGTGATATCCTCTTTGTATATAAGTTCTTAGCGCAGTTTTCTGTATTAGTTAGAACTTGTTATTCATTTCATCCATTGTTATCTGGTTTCATACCGAATTACCGAATTATTTGGTGCAACTTTAGGATATTGAATTCATTGGAAAGAAGGTTGAGGATGTCGAGAAGAGCATGAAGAGGAGCAATGACAAGCAGCTAAAAGTAGAACTTGAGCTCTTGCAAAAGGTATGCTTGTGAATTGTTACATCCAGTCTGTTTCTGTGAATATTATTGGTCATTAAGTATTAATTGGCCCAAAAAATGAATGTACCTCTCGGGCATAGGTAAAAGCTTGGCTGGAAGAAGGAAAGGATGTTCGTTTAGGAGACTGGAAAGCAGCTGATATCGAGATTCTAAACACTTTCCAGTTGCTTTCTGCAAAGCCCGTTGTGTACTTGGTGAGTAATCTTGATTTTCATCACTGTTTGTAATAATTTTTTCTCAGGATAGATTCTGTTACTTCTTTGATTTCAATGGTCAACAGTTTTGTTTCTACCAATTTTTACGGCTTAGAAATTTGGAGGCATACTGTTTTTTTTCTGTTACACTGTTTTCTCTCATATATTACAATATCTTCTTTAGCTTTTCCTGATACCTTTGTTTGTATTAACCAACTGTTTCATCTCATCGTAAGAATTATAAAGGCATGTTGTTTGGACTTTTTTTCTAACATTGATGGCTTTACATTTAACTCACAGATTAACATGAATGAGAGAGACTACCAGAGGAAGAAAAACAAGTTCTTGCCGAAGATTCATGCTTGGTATTTAAATATATCCCGTCATAGTTCATATCAATACCATGTCGAATAATAAATAATTGAACATTTTACCCCTGTCACTGCAAAAATTTCTTCTATGGTCATCGTCGTGTAGGGTTCAAGAACATGGTGGTGATACCATGATTCCTTTCAGTGGTGTTTTTGAGAGGAGTCTCACTGATATGTCCCCAGACGAAGCCGCAAAGTATTGTGAGGAGAACAAACTGCAAAGGTTAGTAATAAAAGAACGGCATAGCCTTTCTTCAAATGAATAGTTGCTCCTGAAGATTAGTTTCTCCACTAACCTGTTAAATGTAACCTAATGGCCATTGTTGCTTTGACAGTGCGCTTCCGAGGATCATCAAAACTGGATTTTCGGCCATTAACCTCATATATTTCTTTACGGCAGGGCCTGATGAGGTATCACCTTCCCACTGTACTAGTATTTACTTGGCTTCACTAGTTCACAACAGGCTTTAGTCTCTATTTCTTTGAGATGTTCTTCTAGCATTATTTGATAGTCTATAGTCAGTGTAAAATATTAAGTAGTAATTTGTTGGAATTTGATGGATTCCATCAATGATATCTTGTTTTCCAGGTGAAGTGCTGGCAAATACGACGGCAGTCAAAAGCTCCTCAAGCTGCAGGGACTATTCATACTGATTTTGAGAGAGGATTTATTTGTGCTGAGGTAACCTTCTTCTTAGTTCTCTTGATTCTTAGTCAATCCATTAGTTTTTTCTACCCTGAAATTTACGGGCCTTTTTCCTCCAGGTATTGATGATATTTTCTGTTAAAAGCTTTTTTATTAATGATTTGATCCTGCGCAACCTGTAGATATGAAAGCAGAATCCTAATGCACATTACATATAGATTCATCAGTATCACGAACAAATCAATTTTTTTGCCTGATTTGAATGCTTTGTCTATTTTATCAATTCGCTGTGGCTTATTCCTATGTTGTTTATGTCACAGGTCATGAAATTCGAGGATCTCAAAGAACTTGGCAATGAAACTGCAGTCAAGGTACATTTCCAAAATTTATTTTCTCCTCCTATCTCTTAAGGTTTCTGGAGTACGTAGCTTCTAAAAGCAGACATGAAGATGCTCTCGATCATGCAATATATCCTCGTTGAAGATGGCATGAGCATGCCAGTGAAAATCTCTATGGTTTACGGAGTTGACAGTTAAAAGACTAATTTGCAATCCTATAAACTAACGCAGGCCGCAGGAAAATACAGACAGGAGGGGAAAACGTACGTCGTTCAGGACGGAGATATCATTTTCTTCAAGTTCAATGTTTCCGGTGGTGGGAAGAAATGAGATTCGTCTATCTACCGATTCGCAGTGCCTTCTCGGGATCTTGAAGCTTTATCAAGTTCCTAGAGAAGAACCAAACTGTACTTTCTGTTTTTGAAAGTTGCAGTTTTTGAGTGGCTTTGCTTTACCAAACACAATAGTTTTTGTAACACTTGTTCCATTTTCAATTAACTAAGACATGTTTTTACCTCGACAAAGAGTTAAGCCTACTTTATTTTGTAGAATTCCTTTCAACAAGTTTTTCTGTACTGTTTGAAACCAACTTATAGAAAAGGGGGGGCTTGTAATAGAGAACAAGTGTCTGTTATGCTTATGGAATGATAAGAACCCTAATCACACAAACCAGTCTAAAGCATACGTCGCTCTGGTGCACAGAGAGGAAACTGATGGGAAGAATGAGAAACAAATACCTTAAAAATATATTTCCAGTGATGTTACAAGCTCCATTAGTAAAGAGCTTCCGGAAAGATCATAATCGATTAAAACAAAAGAACAAAAGAATCATTGTGGAGCTGGCACTCCATTTCTCCCTCTAAGCCAAGTTGTATGGAGTTAATCCAGTTTGCCTCTCCTCGGCTTCTGAGGAATCTTGATTGGAACGAGCTTGAAAAGTAGAGCTCTCCGGAGCTTCTTCTAACGCTTGGCTACTCGAAAACGAGTTTTCTCCATTCTGTTTGCGCAGCCAAGCTTCATGAAGCTGTAAAACATACTCCAAGTGCCATAAAACTTCTCCCATCATTGGCCTGTTTTTCCCTTCATCAGCTAAGCACTTCTCCGCTATCTCCCCATACTTCTCCAATGATTCAGGACTGTAGTTTCCCTTCAGATTTGGGTCGATGATTGTCTCGAGAGATCTCTGTTTTTGCCAACTTAAAGCCCATTCCGCAAGGTTGATCTGGTCCTTGGGCAAAGTCGGGTTTATAACCGCACGAGCACAAACAGCTTCGAACAAGACAACACCAAAAGAGTAAACATCTGACTTCTCTGTTAACTGTTGCCTCCTGAAGTACTCTGGATCAAGATACCCGAAACTCCCTTTCACAGCTGTACTGACATGAGTATGGTCCATGGAAGGTCCAGATTTGGACAGACCAAAATCAGACATCTTCGCCACAAAGTTCTCATCTAGTAATATGTTTGTTGTCTTGACATCTCTGTGAATGATTCCTCTCTCAGAGCCTGTGTGAAGGTAATGTAATCCTCGAGCAGAGCCTATACAAGCTTCAAGCCGTTGCTTCCATGATAACGGAGGAAGATTGCTTCCAAATAGATGGCTCCTCAGAGTTCCATTTGCCATGTACTCATAAACCAAGATCATCTCATTGTGCTCATCGCAGAACCCGATCAATGACACAAGATGCCTATGCCTAAGTCTTGAGAGCATCACTATTTCGGTTTCAAATTCAGCAAGTCCTTGCTGAGAATGTGGGGTAGCTCGTTTTATAGCTATGAGTGTTCCATCTTCAAGCTCTCCTCTATAGACTTTACCAAAGCCCCCAACTCCAATAGCTAAACTGTCATCAAAGTTCTTAGCAGCTGCACGAATCTCGGCTAGTGTAAACTTCCTACCCATTGCGGATGCTGCAAGAGTGTTCAGTCTCAGAGAGCCTCCTGTTGCTTTGGCGTTTGCAGTACTATTATTGACATGCAAGAACAACGGACGCCACCCAGGAGGATTATCTTTGGAGTCATTTGATTTATTTCGCCTTTTCTTGCAGAAACATACCACCAAAGTTACCAAGAACACGAGAAAAATGATAGTTGCTATACCAGCACCTAGACTTATCCATATAATCCGCATCTTCGAGTTACCTATCGAATGTCCAGTCGAATCAAATCTGACGAGATGAGCAAGATTACCATTTTTGCTAAGCTTGAAAATCTCAAGACCATTCAGAAGAGCATCAAACTCAGTAGCACCAGCGTATGTGTCAGGTCCAAGTTGAATCCAGAGAATATTGTTTTTCAAGGAGACCTGATCAAAGTAATCTTGATAAATAGCTTTGTTCTTCCCGCCCGCATGAGCATATATATCGAAATTACCAGATGCAGTCTGGTTGTTTATGTATATCCTGAATATCCTCTGGTTCTGCTTATCAACAACGAGCTCGCAGAAATGAAGCCTGACTAAGTAATCGAAGTTCGGATCCACTTCAAACTTCCAAGAAATGTTGAACCGTCTATCCATGACTTGAGTGTTTGGCATCGTCCTAGCAGTTTCATAAACAAGAAGAGGAGCGACAGGTGAATCATCAGCCGAAGCATATGTGATATTTGAGCTGTTCTTGATTTTTTCACCAGCGTTCTCAATCACCATGTAGCTTGAATCTGTCTCCCATGTTCTGTAAAACTCAAGATCTTGGCTTGGACCTAGCTTTGGACCACCAACGTTTAGCCTATACATAGTTTCGATCCCACGTCCGCTCAAACCCAGCTCGACTTCGTTTCCATCCACTTTAGTAACTGAATCCTTGAAAAGCTTATCAAGAACAGGAACAATCTCAATAGCATTGACAAACCCAAAAGATCCTTTCTCTGGTGTGAAACTTAAAACTAGCTTTCCCTGTCCGATAGGCAACAGAAACTCTTTAACCAAATAAGAGGCAGTAGAATTGTGAACAATGAGATTTTTATGTGCGATTTCTCCCTGGATGTTGAAGTCAAGCATCAGTCTCATATCATTCACATGCACGCTGAAAGAAGACTCATTGACATTGTGGTTTTCAACGGCGAAAGGGCTGAAATGGAGCCTAACAAAGTAATTTCCCAGAGGTATACCTTCAAATGTATAGTTTAGGACAGACTCAAAGACACGAGCAGTCTTATATATCTCAGAATAGAAAGAACTTCCTTTGGAGGTTGATGCAGTAGTGGCATCAAATCCTTGAATGGTCAAACTCTTGTTTAAAGACAGATCCCCAACCCAAGTTCTTCCATCTGCTTTCACTGAAGTATTTGAGCCACAAACAACAAGCAAACTCTTGGGCTGAGCTTCTCCATAGGTAACAACACAAGCCAAGGTTATCAACAGACATAGAAGAAGTTCCGGAAACTTTTCCCTCAGCTTAGACATAGCCCCTCAAAGAACCACCCAGTAAATCGATTGTTGTTTCTTTATCTTACAAAGAGACAAAGATCAATTTACAAAAAAGCAAAACCCAACCCAGCAAACAGAAACTTACCAAATGTGTGTAGTTTTATTTCCTACTATACTTCTCCTCAAGCAGAAGCTAACAGCTTTTTTTAGCAAATTAATTCTAAAATGCTGAAATTTTCTTTTCAAGAAGATCCCAAAACAAACCAAAGATCCCAACCTTTGTGTCCCTTTTTCCAGTAAACAAGCCAATAAGCTGCTAGATCTGGGAAAGTACCAAGAAGAGTCCACAAGAAGTACAAAGAACAAACTTGTAGATTCTTGGAGTGGAAAAAGAAAACCAAAATAGAGATGGAAAAGTGAAAAATCCAAGAAGAAGAAAGAATCTGAGTTTCAACAAAAGTGGAAAACTTTTGAGAGGAAAAGGAAACAGAAAAAGCTGATAGTGTTATCTGGAGAATAAATTATGAACATGGGTTGTTTGTTGGAACAGATTGGAAAACAAAAATAAAGAAAAGAGAACGAAAGAATAATTAACCTTTCTTTTGAATATATTTGTTTTTTTATTATTTCTTGTAATTATAAAAAAAAAAGCAAGATTCTCTCTTTTTTAATATTACAAACATTAAATCTCTGTTTGCTGTTTGTTTGTTTCTCTTCACCAAGAAGCCAAGTACGAAGAACCGCATCATGTTCTATCACTTCGATACTTGATTGCACTCATATAATAATTACTAATAATTAAAGATTTATTTTGGAGTGTTTCACAATGTAAAATACATTTGAGTATCTTTCTTAATTATTAAATAAACAAGAATTTCATTTTAATTTTTCGTAAATTCAATTTTTCAAAAGAAACAATGTTCGGAATTATAATATATAGAGTACTCATAACAATTGGTAATAATTAAAGATAAAATTTGAAGAGTTTGGAAGTATAAATACAATAAATTATGCAGCTGATTACTGAATTAAAAGAATAACATTTTTATCAAACACAATAATTTATCTCCTGATTGTAAATTAGTTTTTCTTGTTCAACTTGGATTCAGATTTTGGTCTTAGATATTTAATAATATAAAATAAAACTATGTTATGATATTATTTGTATCCTGTGTTTTGGTCGGTTAATAGGATTGAACAAATTTTGTTTTATAATTTTCAGCCGAAGATAAATTTAGAATTAAGTTTTTCCATTTATTTTTGAAAAAAAAAACTTATGTAATAATGAAAAGAATATAGCAAAAAAAAAAAAAAGGAGAAAGAGACAAAAGAAAAGGAGCGGTGGCAATAATAAGGGAAGTGGGTCACATGCAACTGTCCGGTTGATTATCAGCATTCATTTAATTTAACCCACACTAACTCTAAATTACAACATCACCCTTTGTATTGAGACTGATTAATAAGGTCTTTTTTGTCTTTTCGTTCTTTGGTCCGTACCGTCCCTAGAAGTACACTCCATCATGCTACGGAGAGTAGGAAAAAAAAAACACATTTGTTCACATATCGTATTCATAAAACTAACCACACATTTTTTTTCTTCTTTTTTCTAACGCGGCTCAAGTAATTTATCTTTATTTATTAAATGTGGGATATTTTACACCAAAATCCTCAAATCTGAATAGGGGTGGGCAATTTTAACAAAACCTAAAAATCAAAACGAAACCGACAAAAAAAAAAAACTAAATATGAGTCGAAATCGGGAAAAAATCGAATGAATAGTAAATTTCACTATCCACATAACCGAAACCGAACATATGCATAAATATTAAATATTTGCTAGTATTTATTTGTATTTTAAAATATTTACTATATTTTTAATGTTTAATATTAATTATTTTTAGATATTTAATATTATTTAATGTTTTATTCTCAATTTATGTTTATTTATGAGAAGAATTTGAATAATTATTAATGTTTTTAGTTTTAAATATTAATTTTTTAATATTAAATTTTATATATTTAATTTATTTTTCGAATATTTGAACCATAATCGAACCCGCTTACATCTGAACCGAACCCGAACCGAAAATAAAAATTAACATGATGGATTCTATATGCTTAGTCCATAAAAATCGATAACCGAATAGTTACTACCCGAACCCGAATGGATACCCGAAACGCTCACCCCTAAATCTGAATATCGATAGAAAAAGCCCAAAATAACGTGTTATACAAAAACATATGAATATATAATGTGTATTTTCTGTTTCAAGCAAAAAGTCTCCAAAATAGCATCTCCATTAGTGTTCTATTTCTTCCTCTAAACTCTATATTTAGAGCAAAATTATTTTCAATAGTATTCTATTTTCTATTCTAAAATTAGAGAAATGAACAGTATATCTCTATATTTGGAAAAATATTATTCATTTCTCTATTTATAGAGAACAACTTTTTTATTTACAAAGTAATCTCTTAACTTCAATATACTATTATTTTATACATAAACAAAACTATACAATTTCATCTTAAACAAAATTATACAATTTTCAACCTGATTTGAATTTTGATTTTGTCTTAGCATTTCTTTGATTTAACTACATATAATATAAATGTAAATAAATAAGTATTTAAAAATCATACGTAAATTGAAAATCACAATAGAATACTCGCAATATCATCATTTGAAATATCACTTGGATTTCGATTTTCACTTGAACTTATATGTTGTAATGAAATTTTATTTTTAATAAAGTTTAATTTTAATAATATATGTAATATTGCAAAATTTTGTTTAAACAAATTAATGGGTTAAATTTGTTAATGTAAAAAATAAAGGATTAGATTGAAAAATAAGATAAAATATTAATATTTAATATACTTTAAATTATTATTTTAAAGTACAAAATAGAGGAGGTTATTAGAGTAAACTTCTTCGATCTCTATATTTAGAGTAAGAAAAAAGAGTAACCTATTGGAGCTATTGAACTTAAATATCTGATGGTGACTAAACACTACATTTCAATTGTTTTTTTCAACCATATTTATTAAACATAAAATTATACAGCATTTCAAGTTATTACAAAGGCAAAATTTTAGAATTATGATCAGCAAATATTTCAGACGAATGTTTGAAGGCTTAATAAACCGAACGGTGATTTTAGAAAGAAATTTGCTAACATGTAGCTTATTGTTTTTGTTATATCTATTCTATTAAAACAGGGTTTATCTACTTAA
>OVAU01003785.1:0-10722 GCA_900406315.1 Biscutella laevigata subsp. laevigata
TATGGTTCGACTTATACCCGATTTTATGTGTTACATAACAGACTTTTCTCCTCTCTGCTCTACTCATCTATAGTAGTAACGGAGTGAGAAAAAGCTAGTTATTAGCTACCCACATAGATGTTCTCAAATGTCGCTCTATATACTTCCAGGCTTTTGCAAAATCATAATCACTTAAAGACAAGAATAATGAGAACTCACAAGTGTTTGGGTTTAGGGTGCTTTGGGTAAGAGGTATTATCCTTAAGATGAGGATAACCAAGTTGGGATATAGGTGTTTTGGTTTAAAATTCCCAATCTCTTGAAATGGAAGAAACCATGAAAGCAAAGTGCAACAATTGATCATGCTAATTTAATGTTCATGATTCAGACTCATATCATATTGAAAGCAATCTTAAACTAGCAAGTTTCACAGACAATGGACTTAACTTTTTAAACATCAAGATATATTACTTAAGAACTTCAAGACTTTTCGAGACTACTAAGCCAAAATCAATGATCTAGAGTGAATGCGCTTTGGTTCTTTCTTGAAAACATGAAATGCAAGCTACATGGGACTCAATCCTAAACTAAAATGCAATGCAATCCTAAATGCAAATCCCAAATGGAAACAATTTTTCTTTTTGGTTTTTATCAAATTTTTCAATTTTTTTTTGGTTTTTATCAAAACTTAAGTATTCACAATGCAATGCATGGAACTCGATAAAACAAAACAATAAACAACATCAGTCCAAATGTGGCTTCTCCCCCAAACTTAAACAACACAGTCTCTATGTGTCTGAGTTCAGAAGAAGAGACAAAAAATAAGATAAATAAAAAACTAGATGCATATTTACAAGGTGAGAGTGGTACCTCACATCCAGCGAGTATTGGGATCGAACTCCTCCTCAGAGTAGTAGTCAAGGAGTTCGTTATCTGAGTCATAAGGAGGAGGTGAAGCGATAGGGTGTCTCTCACGTATCTCGTAGGATGAGGCTCTAGATGGAGCTGCTTCTTCATGCTCGCGTTCTTCTGGTATGGCACTTGTAGATCTCCTACCATACATGAGCGCAGGCTCAATGCATTTAGAAGAGCCCTCTTCCATGAAACTCTCAGAAGCATCGGTATTTCTCATGACAAGAGCAGTAAGCTTCCTGAATCTGGCATTAGTCACAACATACTTCCTCGAGGTGTCTTCTTCTCTCCTCTTCTGCTCTTGCTCAACCTTCCTTAGTCGTTCCTCATACTTGCGTTCAATTTCTTCACTTTTTCTCAGCTTTGACTTGGTCCATTTAAGCTCCCCAACTGTTTTTCTCATGATGATATCAAGGAACTTGATCCAACGACCCTTCCTGCGATTGTCCTTGACCAATTCGCGCATAAGACCGGGAGATGTAGGCACAGGCAATGGCTCTGCATAATATCTAGCACTCCCATAAATAGGTGCCAAGCCTTCTTGGTACCGACATCACTCAGGTCCATCAATGTGGAATGCAACGTTACCGACATCACTCAGGTCCGTGATTCGGCTGTTGGGTAGAAGAACATGGGAGTTGTTTCCTGAAACAGATGTGAACGAGTATACATACTTCCCTGCAGCTTCCCCAAGCAGAAAATGAGACATCTGCAGATACTTCAAGTCTAAAAACCTTGGTGGAGCGCTTGGACCAACTAACGGGGCGCCGACATACTCAACGAGGGGGGAGGGGGTTGAGTAATCCTCCAATAGTAAGTTGTGGTGTCTTATCCTTCACATACCATAACTTCTCTTGAATTTTCAGCAATTCTTCTCAGAACAACCACACTATACTAGGTTTCTCTTCAATCTTGTTAAATGGGCTTGTCACATTTAAGTAATCTCAAAGAATAGAAGCCACACTAATGCGAATCAGATGCCTTTCCCCATAATAACCTCTCCCGTTTCACGTCTGCAATAGAACATGCTTGCTAATACCTTCAGAAGGTAGCGATTCGCAGAGTGTCGAATTCTTGATGCTTTGGTGGTCTCTGCAACAAAACTCTCTTGCGCAATAACCTGGTTAACTACATCGTTGCATTTGCACCTCTCTTCGAATCCAGACTTCCCACCTAGAGGGAAGTTATAAATGTCTGAAATTTCCCTGAAAGAGACTTGGTACTTCTTCTGGTTTTGATCAGTGAACCTTATGTAGCCGCCTCCTAAAGGACAATTGGAATTTTTCCATGTTGTCCAAACCTCCATGCTATCCAAAAACCATCTCGTCATAATCTGATAAGCTTGATGACTTCGATCCATTAGACTTTTGATACCCATTTCTTCCATTAGGCTTGTGACATCGTGCATGATGCCAAGACTCATAAGCGTGTGTGGGTGGGGGAGAGTGTCCCTATGAATGGGAGTTCCAGGAAATGTTGGGCCATTTCCACTTCATACCCCTTTTGTACTCGTTCCTTTGCCTTCGTAATACGTTTCAACCTTGCTTCCTTACTGCTTTTGTTTGTAGGTATTGACGTTTTATCTTCAAGGGTTTGATAGGCAGCAGAGTCACCAATACTCCACACTCGGGTCATTCCTTCTCTTGCAGGTGTAGAAGGTCGCCTTGAGTTTTCCGGTCGATCCTCTCTTCTCTTCTTGCGTGCTTCACTCCCAGTAGCAATGCCTTTTCCTTTATCTGGAACTGAAGTTGGTTCGACCCATCCTGCAACACATAATTACACAAAGAAAAATTCGGTTTAAACTTAGGTCTTAATTGACAAGCAAATACCTATATGATCTTAGTGATTTGAATCCTATCAATTTAGCTCATGATCATTTCCATAAGGTTATTCATTCATCAAGGCAGTCCCAATCTCATCACTTTCGACCAAACTCAACCAAATCGATCCAAGTCATGTAGACAACATAGCAAAGATTTCAAAATCAAAATCAATTCGATCCTAATCAATGCTAACTTAACAAATTTGCTCAATGACTATCAAACTCGCTCCTAGAATCGAATTCTACAAATTGAAACTCCATTTTCGTCACCCTTTTTGAAGCTTTCCCTAAGTGTTCGAAATTTTCAAAATTTCGCCATGAATCACTTAAATCAAGAACATTCAACCATAGATTTTCACTAGTAATCACTAATCAAGCCTTAATCAAGCAATAGACTCACCAAACATTCAACATTCAAGTTAGAAATTGAATAGTGTTTTTGAAATTGGGAGATTGAGTGAATTACCTTGGATTTGAAGAGTGGAAGTGAGTATATTCAAGTTAGAAACCGAAAATAGTGAGGTTTGCACTTCATATGGATGAAAACGATGAGAGATTGAAGGTTTTGGAAAGTTTTTGGGGGGGTTTCAGAGAGAGAAAATCGTGTGAGTTTGAAGAAGAAGAGGAAAATATTAGCCAAATCCGTTTAAAAACCCGAAGGAAACGAAACTTGGCACCTCCGCCTGTCACGCCACTGGTGTGGAGACCGTTATTGAGCGTCTCGGGTTGGCAGGAGAAAAGCGTCGGTCGCGCCACCAGTGTGGATGCTACGACCAAATCCTGGTACCTCTGCCGGTCACACCACCGGTGTGATCGCTCTGGTGGTTTCCTGGGAGGTCCGCCGGTCGCACCGCCGGTCGCACCACCGGTGGGGGTTGACTGGTGCACTCCTTCTCGAAAACCATTTCATCGCTTCTAAGTCCCCTTTGCGTCTAGACCGATCTTCGCATCGTACCGGCTTCTGCTCTCAGTCCAGCTTGGAGTTGCACTCAGACTTGTGAAGTCGTTCTTCGAGTTTCTTCATTTCAACCATGTACTCTTTCCTTTCTTTGTTTTGATTCTCGAGGTTCCAGTTTAACCTGAGCATGTCTGCATAATGGTTGTTTCCAACCTCAATTTGACACTCTCGCATTCTCCTATCTTCTCGGATCAAACATTCCAAGTGTTGTAATTGTTCCTGATTGATTGAGCGTTCGAACTTCACCTGATCAGTTACCATCAGTCCCTCTTTAGGCATAAAAGGATGCCCAAGTCGCTGCTTCATGTCGTTTTCAGGATCTGTATTGTTGACAACCTTCTGAAGGGTCATATAACATGTCTCAAAATCAATGATGGCTCCAACATCCTTCATAAAGGGTCTTCCCAAGACAATCCATCCATCATCATCAGCTTGTGCAGGAAAAATGAAGAACTTAATGTAGACAAATCCATCATATATCTTGATTGCAATGTCGTAGACCATACCGATTGCTCGCACCTCATGACCTGCTAACATCTCCAAGTCCCATAATGGTGGATCTCTAATCTCAAGTCTTATGAGGTATGCAAGATCCTTTGTCATCCCATTGTATAATGATCGAGTGTCGCATACAACAATGTCTATTCTGCGTCGATAGATGCTCCCTGGGATCTTGTACAATCCAAAGTCAAGTTGTGAATCCTCTATTACCTCATATGTGAGATCCTCATCTTCGTTAAAACCACCGTCTTCATCAGACGATTCCTCATCGGTTTCCTCATCACTCTCATCTTCATCCATTTGACCGAACAACTCGTCATGCACATCCCCATCATTGTCTTCTTCATCTCTGACCACAAATACTTGAGCTCTCTGCTTGTCCTTCCTTGACAAGGGCCTTGGATCATACTCCTGAATGCCAAAAGCTCCTAAGTCCAAAGTGACTTTTGCTTTCTTCAGGCTGATTTAAGCTTGAGTGGATGCCATGAATGGCTACCAAAGATCAGCTGCCCCTCTTTCTCTCTCTCCATCCTCAGTACTACGAAGTCTGTTGGTACCTCTACTCCTCTGAGAATGATTGGAAGGTCTGGGAGCATCCCAACAGGCTTCCTGCGAAAGTTGTCTGCTAGTAGAAGGGACATCCTGCAAGGTGCGAAACAAGAAAAACCAAGTTTCTCAGCACTAGACAATGGCATTACATTAACACTGGCTCCAAAATCCAATAAACATTCATAAAATTTTTTAGAAAGTAAGGAGCAAGGGAGTAAGAAACTTCCTGGATCTGCTAGTTTAGCAAGATCGGGTTTAGGCATGATAAGAGTGGGATCTTCAGGGAAGTGTTCCTTCTTTAACAACTCTAGCATTTCGATCTCTTCAGAGCACCATCCTTTATCAGCTCACTAACCCTTGGATCAACCAATGTAGCTTGAATTTGTGGTATATGTCTATGAAATTCCTTCAAGCTCTCTTTGAATTTCTCCTTTTGTGTTTCCACAAATCTCCCTGGAAATGGGAGTCTAGGGACATAGGTGCTAACAGGCTTGCGCACCTCAGTTGTCTCTTCAGAGATTCTAGAAAATGTCACCCCCACTCAGATTCTCATTGTCCTCAATGAGAGACTCTGTTGATAACGCATTGACGTACTATTGAGTGGGGTTGTCTCATTTTCCTGGTAGAGTACCTTGTTGTCTTTTTGCAGAAGAAGCAACGACCCGATTATCAAGTGTCTTCATGTGGGAAGGCATAGACTCCATTATGTTGTTCCGATCGGTGTACATATTGTCCACCTTGGCATGGATTTCTCTTTTGAAGTTCATGAAATCATTGGCAGATCTTGTCTGTCCCTCAAGCAGCTGTTTAAGCATTAGGATTGTCTGATTGCTTGAACTCGGTTGTTACTCTGATTAGTGGGCGTTGCAGGTGCCTGATTAGAATAAGTTAGGCGTTGGTTGGAGTAAGATGGCTTGAAACCCCCTTGGTTTGGGTATCCTTGCTGATTCTGCATTGGTTTCTGAGCTGGATACACTTGATCTTCAGGGTTTGCAACGTTTGTACTCCTGTAAGATAGGTTGGGGTTGTTGTTGTAGTTATTGTAGGTCCTTGGGTACTGTTGGTTGTTCACATATTTGACCTCTTCTGTGGTGGTCGAATACCACCTCTTTCAGCATGCAACCTCGGTTCGAATGTGTCTGCAATTGTTTCAGCAGCTGCAACATCCCTCTACTGGACAGATCCATTGGTAGGTGCTGGTGGTGGGTTAAACTGCTGTCCCAAGTTAGCACCGTCATTGTTGTTCTGTGGATCGGCCATTTGTCCTTGTCAGTTCAATCTCTCTGTTTCTCTTCGAATTCTCTTGTTCGTGCGTTCTAAAACTATGATATCTTCAGGTAGTGGTTGAAGAGTACTTGTGCCTCTAGATCGCATGGTCATACACCTGAGATAGAGAACCAAAAGATTGAGAGATNGTTCAATCTCTCTGTTTCTCTTCGAATTCTCTTGTTCGTGCGTTCTAAAACTATGATATCTTCAGGTAGTGGTTGAAGAGTACTTGTGCCTCTAGATCGCATGGTCATACACCTGAGATAGAGAACCAAAAGATTGAGAGATTAGTAACGGAATAGAAAAACTTAGTCCCTAACAAATACATAAAAATAATGGCTATTTTATCTCTTGAAATGGCAACGACACCAATTGATAAGCTGATATTTTCACTCAGGTGAGCTCAATTGAGTTAGCAATGTAGATAGAGTAAGTAAGTTATCGAACCAACTTAGGAGGAAATAGCGCACTAATCTTATGAAGTATTTTACTAGGTCTAGATTCAAGGAGTTGTTTTGTCACTAAACACTCCTACCGAGCGATATCGGTTTAAAAGATTCAAATATAAAATAACTCATGGATTAAGGAATTCAGAGCATGCAATCAATCTCATGCTAGTTTGGTTTAATTCATTCAAGTGGTTTATTTTAAGTCTAAGGATTTCAAATCCAGATCAGTTCGCTCTCGTGATAAACATCCCTTTCCTAAGAGCATCCCCAACAATGAGATGTTAAAATGAGTATCTAAGAAATAAAAAGTGAAANTTCAAGTGGTTTATTTTAAGTCTAAGGATTTCAAATCCAGATCAGTTCGCTCTCGTGATAAAGATCCCTTTCCTAAGAGCATCCCCAACAATGAGATGTTAAAATGAGTATCTAAGAAATAAAAAGTGAAATTTTATTAATATTTAATTGATTTTGATTATCTGATACTCAATTCAGAGTATTTAAAAAGAGAGTTTCCAGATACAGTTTCTCATACCCTCTATTAAAATATTATTATTTTGGCAAGTAGATACCCTCTAGATACCTTCTTCATCCCACCATTGGAGGTGGTCTAAGCATGCTACTACACAATCTCTTGACAAGCAACATATTTAAAAAGCATTAAACACAATCCTATTCAACAATGAGTCTATATCTTAAAAAATCTCTTGGAAAGAATCAACTAACAACCTATTCATCTTGTTCAGGCATTTTATCGAACACCTCTCGAGCAATAATACTCATATGATCTAGACTAGGTTAGCTACTCCTATTCTAGCATTAAGAACATGAATAGATTGAGGATGATTGATCTATTAAGCCCTAAACCATTTCTTGCAATCCAATTAGCCTATTCCTAACCATAATCCACAAGCTAGATGAGACTACTCACAACTCATATCTAGAACAGTTAAATGAGTTTCTAGACATGATTTGAGAGTAAAAAATTGATTAAGGAAGAAGATAATAACAAGCAATCAATAAGAACACAAGGAATATTTGAAGTCTGAAAAGTGCAATAAAAGATCACCAAAAGATCTCAACAAAGGTTCTAAGAAAATTAGATCTCAAAACTCAAAACTCAATAAAACTAAATATAAAACTTCCCCTAGGGTTTTGTTTTTTTGCTCCCTTAAATAGTAAGCCAAATTTGAATTAAAAAAGGAAATTAGGACTTGGTCTCTTTTGTCTCCGGAATGAGTGCGCTAGTCGTGCCATGGCATGTTCGGACCATTGCACGTGTGCAACGATCGGGGCGTGTAGTGTCGCATGATCGATGCTTTGTTCATGTGCCTCCCTGGTGATGGGCGCCAATCACTCCACCGGTGACGACACCGGTGTTGAGTGTTCGTGCTCGTCAGTGGGAGGTGCGCTGGTCGTGCCACCGGTGGTGCCACCGGCGCGAGTCATCTGGTTCCGCCGTGTGATCTCCACCGGTGCATGACCTCTGGTACTTAGCCATTTTTCCTCTCTGAAATGTCATGTTTTGCTCTTTTTTCCGGTTCATCGCCTTGGCCTTCTTTACACCTGAAATGAGTAATGATATGCAATATGCAACATAGAAGACTCTAAAATGCATCCTAATCTAATGCAAAAAGAATGAAAAACGAAAGACAAAACCATCAAAATACACACACATCAGAAGTGGAGCTGAACCAGGTGGACGAGACTGATGATTTATCATCACAAGCTCATTGTTCTGCTCATCAACAAGAAGAAGTTGCATTAACTTTGAAAACTGAGTGAAACCTTTTACCTTGTATTGCTCTTGTAGGATTATATTGACGGGATGGAAAGTTTGGAGAGTTTTTCAATTATATCATAATCACTAATTTCTCCACATAAAACCATCCTCGAAGTTATTCCGAATAATGCAAAATTATAGTCACTAACACTTTTGTAATCCTGAAACCGGAGGTTTAACCACTCATGTTTGGCCCTTGGCAAAATCACATGCTTTTAGTGATCAAATCTATCTTTAAGTGATTGCCATAGATCCGAAGGATCTTTTTCCGTGATATATTCACCTTTTAAACTATCACAAATATGGTGGCGCAAAACTATCATGACCTCTGCTTTTAGCTCGTCTAATGTCGTTTTAGACTTATCGATGGTATCATTAAGCCCATTTGCCCTTAGATGCGTCTTTGTATCAACTGCCCATGACATATTAATTTTTCCAGATAATTCCAGGGCATTAAACTTGAGCTTTGCGAGATTTGACATGATAACTATAATAAAATATTAAACGTTATTAATATATATATATACACTTATATTTTGAAATATAATATTTCCAAAAATAACATGAATAAATCTAAATAAATTTGACAAATTTAGACATTATCAGAAATATTACGTTAAAAGGGATATATGGATTTTGAACGAAAAAAGGGTCGTCGAGTCGAGATTGAGATCGTCAGGATTGGGAAACGCCGAGATCAAGAAATGTCGGGATTGGGAAAAGTCAGGAGTCGCTCGTGCTGATAGCGTATTATAAAACTTATTATAATATATATATATATATGTATTTGTTTATATATACTTATATATGTATATATTATTTTAGTGNGAGTCGCTCGTGCTGATAGCGTATTATAAAACTTATTATAATATATATATATATATATATATATATGTATTTGTTTATATATACTTATATATGTATATATTATTTTAGTGGAAGACACTTTTGGAGATTCTCCTTTTCTGTAGGAAATATTTAAGAAAAGAAAACTTATGATTGCATATGTTTTGCTGATGATTGATATTGATTACGAAGGTTACAAAACATCCTATTTATAGGTGATTAGAATGAAAGAGAGAATAACGCCTTGTGAACTAGGTGTTTATATCAAGATAAGATTAATATCATAAACAATGACATTTGAAAAGTAATATGGCACATCAATACTATGTGTTTGATTAAGTGCTCTTTTATCTTAATCACCCTATTATTTTCGATGTTATAGTGATTATTTGCATTTTTTTTTCTTGGAAAATTGAGAGTATAAAACACTTTCAAAATATATTAGTTAGATAGTCACTTATGAGATATGAGTACATTTCATAGGTTTATTACTAGAGTAACTTCTTAACTGATTGAACATAACAAAACTAGATAATAAAATTTTAATTCACTAGTAAAATAACAAAAAGTTATTTAGACTTACACAAAGCCCTTAGTCAGAGCTCTCTCTTAAAACCTATAACTTTTTCTCCTTCTGCAGAGAGAAAATATAAACCATAGCCATCGCCATAACCGCTTAGGTCGTCTTTTCATGTTGCCGGCATTGTTGGTGTTGTGAATGGGTTGACCCTAGCGGTTTTCGTTTTCTATTGGTAGGTATGTGTCTCTCTCTCGGTGTAGCTTAATTTTGTGCGATCAGTTCAGTTTTTTGCTAGAACTTTAGTGGGTCTGGGGTGGTTTGCCGGCTCTGTAGTGAGTTATGGTCCATGTAAGCCTTTCCTATTTTCTACTCGTCTTTCATGTTAGAGTATGGTCGGCTAGGCCCTTCGACGTTTGTGATGATTTGGGGTTAGAGAGACTTGGTATGTGTCTTCTGTTTCTTTGGCTTTGCTTTCTCCTGTCAAAGTTTTCGTCTTCGGAGGTGGCTTAGGTGTCGTTTGCGTTCGCTTATTGGATGGTGTTATGCTGCTTTTCATCTAAGAGCTTGATCGGTAGAGTTCGTTGAGCTTCAAAGATTAGTTACGAGGTAGAGCAATGCGGTTGATTTTCAAATCTTCTCTTGCGAGGAGGTNTTATGCTGCTTTTCATCTAAGAGCTTGATCGGTAGAGTTCGTTGAGCTTCAAAGATTAGTTACGAGGTAGAGCAATGCGGTTGATTTTCAAATCTTCTCTTGCGAGGAGGTAACCAGTTTTGTATTAGTATATGAATGAATGAAGCTGGGTGTGCGAGTGTCTGCGTGTGACATTTGTCGATTCTTTTAAGCATTTTCTAGTTCGGTTGGTAGGGTTTCTATCTATGTCGGCTCGTTTACTCTGGCACTTTGTTAAGGTCATGCATGGTTTACCTTTGAACTTGTTCTTGTGCAGGCTAGCGTATTATCTTGGTCTCTGGTGTTCTAGTTGAGTCATCTGAAGATCTTGCTCAAGCTTTTTGGTCATCTAGGAAGTATTTTCTCATGGTTCTCTTTGAAGCTTTGTTCCCTGGTTCAACTTTTCCTCCTCTTGGTCCGTTGAGTCTTGAACGTTTCATTTCATTGCCTTGGGTCTATAGTCGAGA